>LPNX010922450.1:1314-130754 GCA_001517045.1 Pseudotsuga menziesii | reverse complement strand
ATATATATATATATATATATATATATATATATATATATATTAGTAATGTAAGATTGAATTATTGGGGTTGGGCACAAGCCACTTATTAACTGCTTCAAAATTTTAAAGTGACACAGTTCATAAAATGCAAAATTTTACACATTAAATGACATCGCAATATTTAAAAAAAAATATCATTGGGAAGCCAACATAATATTCTACAATTTGTTTTTTCACTACAAGTCGAAATTCACATGGAATATATGCGTTTCGAGGGCTTCTAAATAGCACATGAGTAAAAAATCTGGTTTTCATCGCCAAATTTGGCCAAAAAGTGTTACCCACCTTCATGGAATCACCTAATAATCAAAATGTCAACATGCATGTAATTGTTACACTTATTGGTTACCCATTGTCTTTCAATTTGGAAACTTGTCCAATACATTATAAAAATGTCTGATTTTCACAAACAATCAATTTCAAAATTTACAACAGCTTGCGTTAATATAAAAAATAAATATGGATCATCATTCTTCGCTGGAACTATTATCAATGCTTGTGCCACTTGCATAAGTTGGTTTATTTGATGGAATGTTTTGGCTGATTGAATCGATTATTTTCCTCTTCTTCAGCTTCCATATGCAAACATAAAATAAAGTGTACTGAGTGTATCTACATTGTTGGGAATAATGAAGATTAAAATAGATAATATACATGAATATAAATTGAAATTCGATGTACGAAAGAAATAACTGCAACCTGAGTGTCACACATTATTTCAAAACCATGTCTCATGCCATCTATAAACAATTGTTATGTTGCATACACTCCATACTTTGTTTCTTGCAAGTTTTATATCCAGTAAGAAATCATAGATTTAACATTTACAATTTTTGTTGTTCTATTGCTTTTAAAATGAGAGAATTAAAACAACATAAATACTTACAAAATCCATAATTAATTCTTGATATGCCAACAAGTAATCACAACCCTTGCTTAACCTAATTCCAATCAATTCTTCTAATGACTCCTCTTTGGATGTTAACACATGTTTCAAGACATCCAAGGATGGCCAGTGAAAACGAAAAAAATTAAATTTAAAGATCACAACTATGAAATCTTAGTTTGTTATAAGGAAATAAAAAATACTCACAAACTTTGTTATCAAGCCCTTTTTTCCTTATCGTCTTGTCTTGTGAGCTGAATGGGTTTCACTTTTTTTTTTGCAACAAAACAATTGAAAATTAATATTTTATGATGAATTAATTTAATGAGATGTACACAATAAAAAAATCAATGATTTCATACATTTGAAGCATGCTGATATTGAGATGGCTCTTCCCACGATGCAACTATGTCCATTTCCTTAACCATCTCTTTGTACATTTTTTTGGACATCTCTACTAGCACATTTCACATGTCACCTCGTGCATCCTTTGATATTTTCATATTCTTCATAGAAATGTAAAATGACCTTAAACTATTTTTTGTTGATATGAAAAAATATATATAGTAGAATTAAAACTATTAAAGGAATGGCGCTTTATAGAAGTTATAGATACACAATCTACATAAAAATGTTGATGAATATTACTTTTTGAATGATTCCTTTTTGTTGTTGTATATTTTTGTTATTGCAATTTTGACAAGTCTCATTGATCATTGCCCTAGAAACACCTCTTGTAGTTTACATATGACCTGATTCTTCAAATCATTTGATTGATCTCTATACTGTAAGTGAAAATTATGTCTATACATTGTTTATACTATATCCCTTATAGTATTATAAAAGTATTCCCCTTCTATTAACTTCCAACACAGCCACTCCAGATGATCTAAGGACCAATGCATCATCATTTACATCTTCCATAACTTTTTCTTCTTCTTCTTATGATGACATTCACTTATGTTGCTTTCAATCCTTGCATAAAATTCAACATATGTGAATTAGATCACTTGAAACATATTAGTGAATATTCTTAAGTACAATATTACTCAAATTTGAAGAAATAATTCATATTGACTTATTTTTTATTCACCTGATTCCTCCATTTGCAACTTTTCCATCAACATTTTACACTCTTTTGGACTTATATTGGTAAAAATATTATCAATATTACTCATTTTTTGTCTCTGCATGTCACACATTAACCAATACATATTAGTTAAATTTGAAAATGATTTAAACAAATTTATTTAAATACATAAATTCAAAAACACTTTCCTTCTTCGTAATTTTGGATGTACTCCCATCATGTTGACTAAAATTATTATTCATTGAACTCATACCATGAATTTTCTATCAATAAACAACCTGGACCATTAAATACAGAAGCTATCAATATATTACACAAATAAATTACAGTACTTCAAAATAGAAAACAAGTATGCTATCGATGCACTTAGATACATAAAATGCCCCTGTGCATTATGCACAAAACTACACCAATGCGTTATATTAAAATAGGTGCACTGTAAACGACATAAAATTATTTATCATTTTAGGAAAATAAAAAAGTTCCATTCCTTCCATTATCAATGCGTCATTAGTATAAACACACCGGTATGTTAATGCGATTGATTTTTAAAACATCCATAGTAGAAAGCCGTTGATTCTTACCCATCGAAACCTAAAAGATAGAAAATGTTCGTTGATGACACTAATGTCATATGGCCACATGGTGAGGAGGAGGTAAAAGAATTATTCAAACACCTTTGATCAAGTAGGATATTTGAATGTGTCAATTTTTAAATTCAACAAAATGCATTGGAACTAGAATCAACGCATATAGCTTGTCGAGATGATTCGTACAACGTTTGTTTCACTCAAAACCGACTCCAAATGGAAAATTTATTCAGTTCCGAACCTTTGACTAAACAAAATTTTCTTTGCAGAAATGGGAAAAAAGGATGCCATGTGGCATCTGTACTTTACAAACACTGATGTGGCACCCCCACAAGGTGCCACGTGGTGGGATTGACTGAATTGGCATATGATTGGGCATCAACATGGCATGGATGTGGAAACTGACTGGTAATTGATGTGGAGTATAGGTGGGGCAATCCCATGCTGACACGTGGACCACTTCAGGCGTGACACATGTACATCTGGGAAAGGCCAAAATTTGGTTGGGTTGACCAAAATACCCTCTATGGGAGTCGAACCGTTGACCTCATATAACAAGTCCAATGCCATAACCGATCGAGTTACTAGTGTTCCTTGATACTCTAGTGGAGGATCTTTTATTTGAGGTTTATGTAATGCTATTTTGGGGGAAAGGGGAGGGCGGATTGATCGCCAATATTGGCAGGTCGGTAAATCCCGCTCCATTGGTTTGTAAAAGGTTTAAATGATGACCCAAGTTAGAGCACTTCTACAATGACCAACACACAAGCAACATAAACCACTGAATGAACACCCAAAGGGAGGGGGGATCCCACGAGTTTGAACTTAGGTATGCCTCCTACCAATACAATGACTGACCAAAGAACCATAGGGGCTGAGTCTTAGTAAGACCTCGACCCCCTTCTATTTAAACTTAAAGTTTTCCGAAGGCAAGGGAGGAGGACATAGCGCGGGGCTAAGGGAACATTGGGCACATAGAACAAGGCCAATGAGGGCATGTAGAACGAGGCATACTACCCATTTATTACTGTATGAAATCCATACAGATTTGTACATGTACAAATTGTGTGGGCACATTTTTTAAGGTAAAATTTCTACCATGAGCTTGGGTTGAGGGTGTCAAAATATGGTAGAATTTATACTCATTTTTCATGATTGTTCATTGGGGATCCATTAGTGCAGTCCAATTTCTGTTATGAGCATCCCATTTACATGCCACTTCAAAAATTTGAGGTATAAAGTATTATTTCGATGTAACTTGATAATTTTGCTGAGATTTAAAAGAAACCAACCCCATTTGTAGAGAAACCCTAGAGATGTAGTCCCATAGGGAGAAATTTTATTATCAAGTTGGGTTTTTGTGTGTTTATGGTGCATGCATCTCTTTTATGTGTTTCTTCATTATGTGCACATGTCATTATTCATGATTTTTTAACAAAAAAATTTCCAGGATAATCCAATGAATGAAAAGATCTTGATCACGTGGTACTAGAGCATGATTCTATGACTTTTAGATTGTGAGTGTGAATGATAACTAGGGTCGACAAACTAAAAAGAGGAGAAGGTGAATTAGTGCCTTACGATCTTGATATTGGCCGTATATGATGGAAGAAAAAAATGGCAGAAGAAGAAGTCAACACCAAGCTTGAAAAACCTTTTCAGAAATCCTTTTATTAGATGGTAGATCAAGTGGAGGAATTGTTTGCAGATTATCAAGATAGGGTGACAAAGAAGGGGAAAAAGAAGAAGAAGGAAAATGAGGATGATGCAACTTCAATGAATCAAGAAGATGGAGAAGAGACTCCTGAACCTCCTTCTCCCTCCTCTAATTCAGGATGTTCTTCTTCGTCCTTTCACCATTCCAAGTTTTGTTTAAAAGGGGCTTCTAAGAAGCCATTGCTAAATATGGATGTGAAGTTTGACTTACTAATGTTCAATGGATAATGAAATGCAGAGAAATTGAAAAATTGGATAAGGCATATTGAGGTGTATTGACCTGTGCAGGAGATTAAAGAAGAAGATGTGAAGGTTCAATTGGAATCTCTTCGACTATCTAGTACCTCTCTCATTTGGTGGGAGAGAAAGATTAAAAAGGGTATCAAGCACAATCGTAAACTTTTATCCTCTTAGTCTAAATTTTATTATGCTTTGAGAAATCAATTTGATCCATTGGGTGACATTTAGAAAATTTATGCTGGAACGAAAAAATTGGAGTTAAATAAAGGTTAGAATGTACAAAGCTTTACATAGGAGTTTAGAAAGAAAGCTATTGAATTAAACATTCCTTTGTATTCTTAAGAAACTCTAATGAAGTATATTGGTACACTTACTAATTACAGTCATCATACATTTTTGTTATTGAATCCTACTAATCTGGATGAGCTTGGTCTGCAAGCTACTCATATTGAAAGCAGGGGGAAGCAAGTGCGAGAAGACAATTTGAAGTAGAACCACACGTTTTAGAACAAGTTTAAAGTCAAAGGAAAGGGAAATAAGACAACTATGACAAAGAAAGAGGGAGAAAAGCTCCTTTTATACTATAACAAATTGTGACAAAGATGGACATGACCGAGAGCAATGTTGGAAATTACATCATGAGATCAAGACTAAAAAGTATGGAGGAAAAAGAAAGAAAAAGACCGTTGCAACTATTAAATAAATGTAACTGTAAAAGATATTATATTTTGTATTATTATTGTTATTACCCCTTCTGGATATGTTGTTCCTTCGATTAGGGATGTCATTGATGTATTTGGTCATGTAAAGTGTTGAGGTAAAACCTCAATTGTAAGTCGGGTCAATGATACCCACAAAAGTATTATTAAAATGTATTTTTGAGTATTCCAAGGCAAGTTGGCATTGGTAGCAAGGATAAGTCATCCCATTTGGTTTATTAGGCCTCTCAGCTGATCAACATAAATAGGAGAAGTTCCTCCCTCATTTGAACATGCAACATAACTCAACAGTTGCACTTAGAGAGAGAAAGAGTAGTCCATATGGGAGAGAGGAAGCATTCCAAGATTATTCTTGGGGTATTATAAGTCTGATTTTTTGGGTATTACACTATACTTGGTTGAATACTATATCGAGGAAGTTTTGCTTAGTTTTCTCCCCCATGAGGGTTTCCCAGGATAAATCCTTGTGTTCTTTTGTGTGGCTGTGCTTGTCCTTCTTTCAATGATCCTTTTGCATATGGTTATGATGCTATTATGCTAAATGTTATTAGATATTGTATAAACATTAAAAACTTAAGATGGTATCAGATACACCCTAAAATAAGTATTTGTTTAGCCGAAACACTGCTACAGTTACAAGTACTGTAGATAGGCTTTCATGATTGAAAACCCTAGAAAGAAAAAACTAGTCATCTTGGGGATTTCTCTATAAATCGATATTGGAGAAGGATCAGAAGTTGAAAATTTGATAGGACAAATATGAAATATTTATATACCTTTTGTGAAAGTTCCAGCCTCAGATTATCTATGCTTCAGGAGATATGATTCCTCCAAATTAGGGTTCCAGCCTCCTCCAGAATATAGTCATAAACATATGGTCTAGGGAGAATTGCTATATCTCGGGATAGGAAGGTCCAAATAAATTTTCACAAGATGCTACAGATAGGGAACACAATTTAGTTTATGTGGTCAAAGTTTCATACTGTGAAGGTGAATCAATGACACGTGGCAGTCTGTACAAGTTCACTATCAAGCTACCTCAGGATGAAGTTTCAGACCTAGAAGAGCAGGAATTTCAGATATACAACAAAATCTATATCAATAAATTGTGCAGGAGAAATTGGATAAAAATATGGGTTCTTGTTCCGGGCCTTTCCCTCCATCAATCAATTGAAAAAATGAGGACTATAAAACTCACCTTATGAGGGCGCATATTTCTATGGAATACATTTCTCATTCTGTGAATTTTCAAATTTTGACCTAACACTGTTGCCGTGGAAAACTAGGGCATGAGGTATTTTACAGTTCTGTCTACAGTTTCGGGAAAATGAGTATGCTGCTCATATCACCTTAAGGAGGAACATATTTCTATCCAATCAGAAAAATTAGGGTTTCTCTATCAAACCTAGACCCCCCAGAAGCAGTCTTCTAGAAAAGCTTTGAAGAAAGCATCAAGTTGAAGCAATCTCATTGGTAAGTTCTATCCTCTCTATTTACATTTGAGATTCTCATTTTTATCATGATGACAAACAATACCAAGATTGAGGACAATATTCAAGGATCCGATAACTCCCATATATGGAAGTATAGAGTGCTTCTCATACCTGAAGAAGCATGAACTAGAGAACCATGAAAAAGAAGAAGCTGCAGATCGAGAGGGAGATGAAAGAAAATCACAAGGACTTATTCAAAGCCAAGAGGACTATTTTTGTCTCCATCATATCTCACATGTATCATCCCAAGGATATGTTTGATACAATGACCAACTTGTACGAATTAAAGAATATCAACATGAAGATGACATTGAGGAACCAACTAAAGAATGTGAAGATACAGATTTTAGAGCCCATGAAGTCCCACTTCACAAGGGTTTCTCAAATGAAGGAACAACTTGAAGCAGTCAAAGGGAATGTGGAAGAGGGAGATATTTTTATAACCACATTGAATGGCCTCCCAATATCATGGGATTCATTCATTGAAGGAATATGTGCAATAAAGAAGCTGCTCTCTTTCAACAGACTAGGGGAAGAATGCACATAAGAAGAAGCTCGACTCATAACAAAGAGATGAGAAGATGGGAGAAATTGTAGATCAAGCTCTCAAAGTTTACTCTAGAATAAATAGAAAGAAGGATGACCATCATCATAGCATACGACAAAAGGAATTCAGAAGATATCCTTCCAACATTTGATGCTACACTTGTGATGAGAAGGGGCACTACTCCAGAGATTGTCCCAGAAATAGAGGCTCCTTCAAAAAGAATTCAAACATGAAAATACATCATTCTCACACTATTGAAGGTGATGAATCAACTAATAAAAGATTTAGAGAAGAAAAGGAATATTCCTCAACTAACGAGGAACATGAATTATACTAGTAAAGACAAAGACCATACTCTTATTTGTATCAGTATTTGGATAAGAAGGAATGGAGTTAGTGACACTCAGAACTGGTACACAAGTTTCTAGAATCATATGAGGAAGTAGAAGGATCCAGTTATTCTTGCAAGGACATAAGGATCAAGAAGGAGTCCACCCACCAAACAAACATAGACAAGTTCCTAGAATTAGATGATGAAGTAGAAGGCTCCAGGACATAAGGATCAAGGAGTACACCCACTAAACAAATAAAAACAAGTTCCCAAAATCAAGTGATGAAGTAGAAAGCTCCAGGACATAAGGATCAAGAAGGAGTACACCCACCAAACAAACAAATATAGGTTCCTAGAATCATATGATGAAGTAGAAGGCTCCAATTATTCTTATCAAGAAGAAGTTCACCCACCAAACAAATAAAGATAAGTATTTGAATTGTCATTTCCTATATATCTAGTTGCTTAAATGACATTGTTTAGTTGTGTACATATCTATGTTCAAGGAAATGTATTATGCATGATAAAATGTTTGCATTAATAAAAAATATACTACTAATATGCATTTGACGGGTAAGTGGCCTATGGTTCTATACAACAATCCATTGCTACTTATATAGAATGAAACCTCTTTGTTGACATATTGGGATTAGTGCGCAATCTCAATAATGTTATGGTAGAGATGGAAGGCATCTAGAAAGCTTCTGTGTTTATATAGTATATGGATGAATGTTGTATTGGATAAAATAGTTGCATGATTATATCTTTATGCATAAGAATTTGTAATTATGAATATGTCTTATGTAATGTATCTAACCATGCTACTGATGTATTTGAATTGTACGAAAGTTAGTGTACAATCACCTATAAGAAAACAAGGACGAGACTTGTTATGAAGAACAGGTGATGACAATTAAGCTAGAAGATACAATCCAATAAGCATACATGAAGATGAACCTGAAGCTGCCAAGGTCAGAGACACCATGGTGAAAGAAAGAGCTTCAAAATAATATAAGAATCATGATATGACCTTAAGAGAGCGGTAGATACACCTTGAGAGATGAATACCATCTTGGGAACAAGAGATAATTCAAGATGAAGAAAAGTATGCCGAGACTTCCAACTAAAGTAAGAGGCCTCAGATACACTCTAGTTATTTGGCACTATTAAGTGACATCATTGATGCAAATCCTTCCAACTATGAAGAAGTAGCCAAGAAGAAATGAAAGAAGATTATGATCAAAGAGTACCAGTTGATTATGGGGAATGATGTCTACGATGTGGTTTCGAGACTTGAAGGGAAATCCGTAGTATCTTCCACGTGGATCTACAAGATCGAGTATGCAACAAATGGAGGCATCAAGGGATACAAAGAAAGGCTCATGGTTTATCTCAGAAAGAGGGAGTAGACTATGACATGGCATACTCCATACACACTTCTTTAGTAAAGTAGAAGTGTATATTGAGCGAAGAACCATTTGTGCACAAAAGTATTTGTACAAGCTCAGAAGGCACCCATGGATAAGCACATTCAGGAGCTTGAAGATCATCTAGAGTGATGAATATCTTAACCTTTGCTATGAGGTTGAATATGGAAGCCTATAGATGGGTGCAAGAGGAAATTCTCAAAAAAGTTCAAGATAAAGGATCTTGGTATCCAGTGACCCGAGATGGATACATAGAATATCAGTAGCAAATGATGCTACCTGTCACTTCAGTACATAATTTTTAGATACACAGAGTACAAATGCAGAGGGAGGATGATGCTACGCTCCATAGGGAGTAACTACAAAATATCTCCGAGTTCGACATGGCACGACATGATGAAAAACTTTCTGATGGACAAAGGATTTACCAAGAGTAAATTGGGTTCCAACCTTTACTCTGAGGTTGAATACAGAAGACTGAGATATGTCGATGACCTGACATGATGAAATAATTGTAGATGCAAAGAGGAAGTGCTGAAGATAGAAAGAGCACTTTAGGATGTTTGGGATTAGGTGTGATCTCATGGCTTAGCAGAAAGAGGACGAGTACATTACAACATGTTTAGCATGTAGCTAAGTGTTGGCCAGATTTTATGAGTAAGTCCAACTAAGGAGAACCAACCCATACAAGGCACTTACTACAACCCTCAATATGTTTGCACGGGGACTTCAGTTAGTGAACCTCTCACATAGCACGTGCGATCATGGGATATTAAAGAATACCCTTAATTTCGAGAGATATTGACCCAAACTCTTTTTGTTGAAACCCCCTCCCAATACTTAAAACCTCCTCCCCACCCCTTTTTATACCTCAATCCTTATAAACCACCCTACCCATTCCACCTTAAACCCCTCACCCCCCCAGTACCTGCAATATATTGGTTCGATTTTTGATTATTTTAAAATCCACAATATGAACTAACGTGATAGGATATTGGCCAACAAGTGAAGCCCTTGTGTATGTTTGGTATGACTAATTCTCGCGGGAACAAAGGCCCCGCTGCCTTTGTAAGTTTTCTCTCAAGAATTGAGAGTCTCATAACCAAATAAAAAAACTAGAAATGAAACTAAATTTGTATTAAAATACAAATTTTGAGAAAAAACACAAAACATACATATTTAGTAATTGCTAAATGGCACATATTTAACAAGTGCTAAAGTGTAGTTTTCCATGAAATAAAACTAAAATTAAATTAATCTATTTCTATCCTATGCTATCGTGCACAGGATCATGATTAATATGCTAATGTTCTATGAGAATATAGGTAACAGAAAATAGATAATATGATCATGAGAACAATCCACAGATTCAATATAATCAATTCCAAAATAACATTCACATTTAAGAATAATATACATAAAACTATTCATTATCTTAAAATGTAAAATTTCATAGAACCATTAACAACCTAATATTTTAATATTTGAAATTTAAGATTGATCTATCACCTAATTGAGTAACTATTAATAACATAAGGCATCAAATAAGTAATATAATAGGATATTTCATATTCAGTTCTATAAACAATAGTCAAATAAAACGGATATACATAATATCAGAATATCTTTTATGTTACCAAATAAATATACATAGAATTATAACATATTACAAATTCTGTGGTAATAATGATCGAAAACTTATGAGTATATAGATATCAAGAAAAATATTGATTCTAAAATGATACCAATTTTCTGAAGAGGGCTTACTAGAACTACAAAGAGACTCTCAGCACAATTGATTGTCTTGACTCCAATATTATATAATTATCTTTGCTCGAACTCACAAAGTCAATCAATAATTATGAAATGATGAATGATAATGAGATAACTACTAATAACTGAATAAAATCAAGTTACTAGCAAAAGTATAATCTAGAGAAGAATCTATTCAAACCATACTGGCAACTCTATGGATAACCATCATGATCGAAATTTATCTCAATGATCTTATCCTCGAACAAAACAAAAAATATGAGTAGGCGTTTTAATACTCTCCACAATTATGAGACCATCCTCGTACATATCAATCCAACACCATAATATTATAATGTTATGCAAACTTCATCGATTTGATATCAAACCATATCCAGGTGAAGTCATGAAATATATATAAACATATACCATATTAATGCCAAAATATACCATATTAATATGCATTGTAAGAACTTCACAAATGGATAATCATGATAAATTGTTATAATAAAAAGATCAAAATTAAAGTGAGGAGAACCTTATCAAAATGGTTTGCTTTTAACATTCCAAGACAATAAAAATTCATGTAATATATGACGTCAAATTCCATTAGTTACTCGTGCTCATCTTTTAATAAAAATAAGTGTTTATATATATATATATATTTTTGGTTTCATAAGTATAAATATATTTTCATATGAATTTGAATATAAAGACACCAAAAGTTTATTCCAATAATATTGATTTATTTTCTCAAATTTAAAATGAAAATAGAAAAAACATCAAATTCATAATTTAATGTCTCCTTGAGCTAGAAATAGAAATTATATATAAATATGAAATTAAAACATCAAAATCATAATTTAATGTCTCCTTGAATTAGAAATGGAAATTATATATAAATTTTCATTAAATTTATAAAAATTTAGAGAGATGAAAATTTTATAAATAGTGCAAAATTAGAACCAACATTTTCATTCATTAATATATATAATCTTAAAAAATGTAGATAAAATTTTCATTTTAAGCATCCAGTAATAATGTTTTGACCCGTCAAAACAACTGAGATTCAATTAAAAAAAACAAGATTCTCGAATGATCAACACACTTCAATCCAACCAAATGACAAGCAATGCAAAGAGTGAAAGACCAAGAGTCCGAAATGAAATTGATGAAAGAAAACCAAACACTAAATAATTACAAATTTCATGTAGGGGCCCCTTTATTTCGTATAAAATTAAGGGGAGTTGTTGGGGTGCCAACACTAAGCAATATGTATTCACAAAATATTGACATGTTTTTTTGATGCCAAGATAGATGCAACTGAAATTTATTGTGACAATTAGAGTTGCATCAAGCTAACATAGGACCCGATGTTTCATAAAGCCGGGATATGGTGCAGAGGAGGTGTGAGGCTCCAGTATGTTCCTATAGAGGAACATGTTACTGAGGTGTTGACTAAGCCTTTGTCTCGTGTAAAGTTTGAACACTTTCGATACAAGCTTGGTGTAGTCCGAAAGGACCTCCCTAGAAGAAGGGAGTGATGATAAGAGAATGAGATGGTAATGGTATTCTAGTACATAGAAGTCCAATTGAATTTTCCAGTATGCTGGATGTACAAGAAAAGAATGACGAGCCCTAATGGTCTAGTCACTGTATAGAGAGCCTGGTCGTATCTTTGTGGGTAGATCCCAATATGGTTGGTGACATCACCGAGGGTGGATCCCAGTATGACTGGTCGTATCACTAAGGGTAGGTCCCAACATGGTTTGTGACATCCTCACAAGGAAGATCCCAGGAAGGTTGGTCATATATTCAAATAGGAATATCCCAACGAGATATGGCCCTACGGATGATAGTACTCTCTTTTGGAAAGTAATCTTGCATTCACTTGTAGGATGGTCTTGCGGATAAGAACACTCTCTTGTTGAGAGTGGTCCTAGCTCTTATTGACTGAGGATGGTCCTGCAGATGATATTACTCTCTTCTAGAGAGTGATCCTGAATTCACTTGTAGGATGGTCTCATAGACAAGAACACTCTCTTGTTGAGAGTGGTCCTAGATATTACCGACTAAGGATGGTCCTATAGATGATAGTACTCTCCTATGGAGAGTGATCCTATATTCACTTGTAGGATGGTCTTGTGGAAAAGAACACTCTCTTGTTGAGAGTGGTCCTAGATATTACTGGTTGAGGATGCTCCTGTAGACGATAGTGCTCTCTTTTGGAGAGTGATCTCGCATGTGACTTGTAGGATGGTCTTGCAGACAAGAACACAATCTTGTTGAGAGTGGTCCTAGCTCTTACTGGTTGAGGATGCTCATGTGTGACAATAGTCCTCTCCTATGGAGAGTGATCTTACATTCACTTGTAGGATGGTCCCGTGGACAAGAACACTCTCTTGATGAGAGTGGTCCTAGCACTCATCGACTGAGGATGGTATTGCAGACGATAGTACTCTCTTATGGAGAGTGGTCCTGCATTCACTTGTGGGCAAGTTCATGCATTCAATACTAGAGATGATGAGGCTCGAGATAACACCAGAGATGATGCTCAAGATGATGCTGATGCTTGAAGAGATGATGCTCGAGATGATGATGAAGCTAGAGATGATACTCGACATGATACCAGAGAAGATGTCCGAGATGATGCTGACGCTCGAGATAATAACATATGATATAAATATCCGTGATGATGATGATGTTTATGTGATTGTGAAAAATTCCTTTGTCATATAGATTCACTAGTTAGTTGTACAGACATGTTGTTGTATTGTAGAATACCTTCCTTGTTAAGAGGGAGTGTTAAAGAAATGTAACTGTGAAAGATATTCTATTTTGTATTCTTATTGTTATTACCCCTTCTGGAGATGTTGTTCCTCCGATTAGGGATGTCATTGATGTATTTGTTCATGTAAAGTGTTGAGGTAAAACCTCCGTTGTAAGTCGGGTAATTAGTACCCACAAAAGTATTATTAAAATGTATTTTTGAGTCTTGCAAGGAAATTAGTCCCTAGGAGCAAGGAGAAGTAGTCCCACTTTGGTTATTAGGCCTCTCATCTTATCAGTATAAATAGGAGAGGCACACCCCTCATTTGGACAATAAACATAAATCAACAGTTGCGCTAGAGAGAGAAAGAGAAGTCCATTTGGGAGAGATGAAGTAGTCAAGGATTATTATTGGGGTCTTATAAGTCTTATTGTTTGGGTCTTACACTGTACTTGGTTGAATACTATATCGATGGAGTTTTGCTGGCGCCCCCCCCCAACCCCCCATGAGAGTTTCCCATGATAAATCTATGTGTTCTTTTGTGTGGTTGTGCTTGTCCTTCTTTTAGTGATCCTTTTGCATATGGTTATGATGTTGTGTTGCTAAATTTTATTAGATCTTGTATAACCATTAAAAAATTAACAAAAATAGTGCAACAAGACTTAGGATCCGACTTGAGGGACTAAACAAAGATTGTGGCCATTGATGTACAAGGATAAAGTTCCCTTCATACTAGTACAAGCTCTTCTAATGCATCTCATGATATTGATAAAAGAATAAGTGAATTGTTTCATATAAGAGTTGTTGCAAAACATACATAGATTGAAACTATTTTTGATCCAGGTTCTCAAGTAAACTTAATATTTGAATCAGTTTCTAAGTACTTGGGTTTAGAGACCAAACCTCATCCCAAGCCCTATCCTCTTGGTTGGGTGTGTGATAATTCCAATATTTAATGTCAACAAGAAGTGTAGGGTTAGATTTTCTATTGCATCAAAGTTTATTGATGAGGTTGAAATGGATGTTGTACCTCTTGACATCTGTGGCATAGTTTTGGGAAGCCCCTATCTTTATGATCGAAAATTAGTCTTCTTTATGAATGAGAACAAGTACCATATCACAAAAGATGGTGTGGAATATGTTGTGAGGTCTCACAAGATGAAGGTTAACTCTACTCTTGTTAGTGTAGGATAGTTGAAGAGACTCATTAACACTAATAAGAGATGTATGCTCATGGTTGTGAGAGAAAAATATGTTGAGGCATATGATGCTTTCCAAGGTTGGAATACTTCTCATAAGAAATATATGTTCGATATTGTTGCTAACTATGGTGATATTTTTCAAGAACCAAGTGGCTTGCCTCCCAAGAGGGAGATTCAACAAGAGATTCATCTTCAACAAGACTCCTCTCTTCTAAATGTGGGAATTTACATGATCTCAGTTGTGGAAATGGATGAAATTAAAAAGCAAGTGCAAGACTTGTTGGACCAAGGAGTTATTGGGCCTAACTCATCCCCAAGTGACTCTCCTATTGTATCGGTGTTGAAGAAAGATGGAACACGGAGGATGTGCATGGATTGTAGGTATTTATATCCTCTTCCTTGCATAGATGATTTACTTGATCACTTAAAAGATTCTATTTATTTCACTAAGTTGGATTTGCGCAGTGGATACCATCATATTAGAATTATAGAAGGAGATGTGTAGAAACCGACTTTCTAAACCATGCAGGGCATTTTTGAATGGTTAGAGATACCTTTTGGGATTTGCAATGCCCCAATTATCTTCCTACGTGTAATGAATGATGTATTCAAGCCATTCATAGATGGATTTTTGATTGTGTACTTAGATGCTATTCTTTTCTTTAGCAAATCTTGGGAAGATCATGTAGGGCATGTAAAATTGGTTTTGGATACTTTGAAAAAGGAGAAGTTGTATATAAAATTGTCAAAATGTCAATTTGGAAAAATCTATTTAGTGTACTTGGAACATATTGTAGGAGGAAAATTGAAGATTGATCCTTCCAAAGTTGATGCGATTGTAAATTGACCCAAGCCTAAATCTGCAACCGAAGTGAGAAGCTTCTTGGGAGATCTTCTGTATTGGAGGAATTTCATAGCCAACTTCTCTTTCGTTTCATCTCCTTTGGATGACTTAACCAGTGTGAATAAATCCTTTCAATGGGGAGGTAAAGAGCATAAAGATTTTGATACATTGAAAGGAAATATCAACACAACACCAATGCTAATATTTCTTGACCTTCATCAACCATTTGAGATTGAGACTGATGCTAGTAGTTATGCCATGGGAGAAATATTGATGCAACAATGCAAGCCTATTTGTTACCATTCATAAAATTTTTCACAAGCTGTGGATAATTACCCCACATATGACAAAGAGTTGTATGCTTTGGTTCAAAGTGTGAATAAATGAAAGCTTTACTTGACGAGAAAGGAGACTATCATTCATATAGATCACCAGCCTTTACAGTACCTCTAGTCACAAACCTGCATGCTGCAACAATATCGTCACTACAGGTAGATGGGGTTCCTTCAACATTTTCATTTGGTAATCAAGTACAAGAAAGGATCAAACAACAAAGTAGCATATATGCTTTCTATACCTCATATTGTTGCATTTATTGTTTTGAAAAATTCTTATCTTTCTCATGATTACTATGTTGAGAAATATGCTAATGATGAATATTTTGATAATGTTTATGAGAAATTAACCCATGGTGCACATGTAGATGACTATTATTTGCAAGACAAGTTACTCTACCATCTTGGAAAGCTATGAATTACTACTAGTGAAAGAGCTCATGTAATCCGAGAAGCTCATACTTCTCTTGTGTCTGGAAATTTAGGGGTAGGAAAAACTTTGGCTCATTTGCAAAGGCTTGTATATTGACCTAGAATAAAAGAGACTGTAACCAAATATGTAAAGGGGTGTGTGATCTGCTATACTTGTCAGCCCACTAATAGAGAATTGGGTTTGCACTCACCACTTCCCATTCCTTCTCATCCTTGGGAGAGAATCTCCATGTATTTTGTAGGGGTTTTTCCTATGTCCAAAAAAGGTCATGATTATTTGTATGTGGTAGTGGATAGGTTCAACAACTTGTGTGTATTGATGCCATGTAAAAATAAGATCAATGCTGATAAAACTGCTCATTTTTTCTTTCAACATGTATGGGTCTATTTTGGACTACCCACTTCCATCATCTCAAATTGAGGCTCTCGATTCCTTGGTGAGTTTTGGAATAGCTTGTGGAGAATGATGGATACCAAGATGAAGAGGAATACTGCTTTCCATGCATAGATCGATGGATAAACATATGTGGTTAAAACCATGGTTCATTTACTTCGAGGTTATTGGAACAAACATCCTAAGTTGTGGGATGATCATATTCTATACATTCAACATGCCTACAACTGAGCCTTGTACTCTTCCACTCAGATTTATCCATTTGAGACATGCTTTGTGTATTTTCCTAAAAATCCATTGGACTTGACATTTGGGATAGATGTTGATTCAAGTGTTTTACGAGATGAAGACAAGGCCCACAAGTTCATTAAGAGAATTCAACATGTACACCATGAAGTGCACGAGCATTTAGAGGAGTCCAAGTGGCACCACTGAAAGGGTGACACATGGCATCCATATTGTACATATGCTGACATGGAACCCCCACAAGGTGGGATTGAATGACATGGCATATGATTGGGCATGGACGTGGTAGCTGATTGGGCATTGACATGGCGTACATGTGGGGAAATCCCAGGATGACACAAGGCCTAATCTGGGCATGACATATGTCTTCCTGGGAAAGGACAAAAATTTGGTTGGGTCGACCAAAATACCCTCTGTGGGAGTCAAAATGTCAACCTCATTTAGCAAGTCCAATGCCCTAACCAACTAAGCTACCGATGTTCCTTGATACTCTAGTGAAGGATATTTTATTTAAGGTTTATGTAATACTATTTTGGGGAAAAGGAGAGGATTGACCAACCATCAATATCGGTGGGTCGGTCAAGCCATTTCCCTTGGTTTGACAAAGGTTTAAATGACAACCCAATTTAGAGAACTGTTATAACGACCAACAAACAAGCCACATAAACCATGGAACAAACACCCAAGGGGGGGAACCCACGAGTTTTACCTCGGGTCTCCCTCCTACCAATACAACAACTTACCACAGAACCATAGGAGGCAGGTCTTGGTAAGATATCAAACCCCTTATATTTAAATAAATAGACTTAAAGTTTTCCTAAAGCGGGGAGGAGAAACAAGTGTGGGGCTGAGGGCATGTAGACTAAGGTCACTAAGGGAACACAGACCGAGGTGTATGACACATTTATTACTGTACACAATCGATACAAATATGTACATGTACAGACTGCATGGGCACGTTTTTTGAGGCAAAATTTCTACCATGAGTTTGGGTTGAGGGTGTCTGAACCTGGCTAAATTTATACTCATTTTTCATGATTTTTCGCTATGAATCCATTGGTGCAGTCCATTTTATATTCTGAGCATCCATTTTCAGGTCATTTCTAGAATTTGAGGTATAAAGCATTATTTCCATGTAAGTTGATATTTTTGTTGAGATTTATGAGAAATGCCCCCCCATTGTAGAGCAGGACTAGAGACATAGTCCCATAGGGACTAAATCTGTAATCAAGTTGTGTTTTTGTGTATTTATGGTGCATGCCTATCTGTTATGTATTTCTTCATTATGTGCACATTTCATTATTCATGCTCTTTTAATAAAAAAATTCCATGATAATTTAATGAATGAAAAGATCTCGATCAACCTCAACGACCAATCTAAAGAATTCTGATTCACCATGGAGATGGAAGAGAATGAGAGCATCCCCTTCCTTGATGTTCTAATAAAAGAGAAGGATGATGGCACTCTCAGACATCAAGCATTTATAAAGAAAACCCACACAAACAACTATCTCCATGGGGCCTCACATCACCACCCTGTTCAAAAGTCGAAGTCATCAACACACTTTACAAGGGACATAAGAATCAATGACAAGGAGAACATTAAACACAAGCATGACCATCTTATAAAAGTATTTGATAACATTGGTTATAAGAAGAAGGACATCATAAAATCCATAAGGAGAGCCTGGAAATCCGATAAGGATTCTCATCCCCATGACAAACATACTGTTAGTAAAGCACATCTCCCCTACATATAAGGTGTGATAGAATTAAAGGAATTCATTCCATTTAATTCTAACTATAGAAGGACTGATTAATTAATCCTAATTATAAAGTGACACTAAACTTAATTAACTAATCACTCTTTCCTAATCCTTAACCCTAAACAAATAATCCATAAAAAAATTATAATGATTAAATTCACTAAACTCAATACATATCATATCATTATGATACAAAATTCAATTTAATAATTAAAAGCATTTAAAACATCAAAAATCAAAACATTAAGGAAACAAGTATTCTTTCGATAATATTAAAATGAAAAAATTATAATACATTCTCATACATTGTAATTACATTCTCATGAAAATATATTTAAATTAAATAATATTTTGCAAGAACCATAGAAAACATTAAAACTTTATAAAAAACATTAATTGCAAATACATTGTAATTACATTCTCATGAAAATATATTTAAATTAAATAATATTTTGCAGGAACCATAGAAAACATTAAAACTTTATAAAAAACATTAACTGCAAACATTACAACTTAGGAACTTTTTGGATTAATGTGATCACAATAATTATTATATAAGACAATTTGAATAAAACAAATAATCAAAATATATTTATATAAGCCGACTCTATAAGGGAACCCCAAATAAAAAACCTAATTAACCGAAACATATTAATATCACATTGAAGGAACTCTCAAACGTGACTATTTGTCACGAAGATGGTTCATGATCTGGAATCAAAACGTTTACAATAAAAATGTTTACTACTTGTCATGAACATGGTTTATGATCTGGAGTCAAAATGTTGACAATAACAAGGTTTATTGTGGGTGTTTGGAAAATCCATTTTAGTTGTGTTGAGAGACGCTTTCTACAACTTAAATGGGTGAGATGTGTTTCTTCTTTAATGCTTGAGTGGCACAAGTCGACTCAATAAAAATAATAATAATAAAAAGTAAAAAATATTTTTTTTATAACATATCCACTTGTAATTAAAAAAAATATTATACTCATATAAATATACAACCATATCATGGAGATACTCACAATCTTACAAATGAGTAGTAAAATATTAAAAGTAAAATTCAATTGACTTGAGTAGTAAAAATGAAAAGTATAAAACAAAAACATATAAAATTTAATCTTAAAACACATTTATGTAATTATAAATCAAATTACAATTTAAAATTTAGTTGACATAGAATATTACAACCATATTTATAAGGTTCTTTAAATGCAAATACAACTAACAAGAAACTAGGCCACTAAAACCATGTGCCTTAAACCACTTACATCCTTGTTCATTCCCATGACAAGGTTAACCGTAACATGTAAATGTTCATTTTTAGTTATAGAGAAAAAACAAGTCATTTCTAAAAAAAAATTGGATAAATGTTTAAAATGTTTAAAATCTTTATTTGATCGTAAAATGTTTTTCAAATTCCAATTTATTGAGGAAATCTAGATTTTAAAATTTTATATGGATTATTTACTCATTAACTACTCTTAATATTCATTATTAGTTTTAAAGAAAGACAAGTAAAGCAATTTTTGGAAAACTGATTGATTATATGATTATTAATGTTGCTTAGCTCATTCTTTTATTTATATTTACCCTATTTTGAAATTACTTAAGCAATTTGTCCATTTCCCTCCCAAGTAGGAATGCTTATTAGAAGTTTTTGTAAATTAAAAAGGGTTTGCATCTCAAGAGAACTTGATCCCTCTCTGCGCTTGGTCGAGCCATAGTTAAGATGGATCTATAGTGGTAATACAACCAAATACATAAATATAAAAGATGTTAATGCGATATTGTGACACCGAGAGCCGAGAAACATTTTTTGCATTTTTTGAAAATAAAATTTAATGTCACACATGTCATTTTCGGTGTGCTATTACTCTAAATGCACCAATGCATTATTGTTATATAAACGTACCGAAAATGACGTAGACATTTTTTTATTGAAAAGCAAACTTGACAGGGCTTCCATTGTTACAGATTCAATCCAAAAAGTGGCCCCATATCATCTTACACTTTCTATATATAATCACAAATTCATCAAATCTAAAATCTCTTAAAGGAAAAATCGTAATTGTGTAACAATAGTGGGATTTAAACCCTACTGTAAATTTTTGTAAGCAAATAATTGCAGCTACATAAATTGAAAAGGAGCACTGAGAAAATAAGGGTTGCAACATTGAATACAACTATGAATCTTTTTTTCTAAATCTAGTTAAAATATAAATAAGACAATAAGATTAATAGTAATATTTTATATATTTGAAATTTCTACTATGCAGGGTTTTGTTTGATTCACCATACCTAACAAATTTTGATCCTCAAAATAATCTGGTTGCTCTAACTCCTTCCACGGAAGTCTTTTTTTTTTAACTCTCCCCTTAAGATTTCGGCAAAAGAATGAATTGAGGTTTAGGTTTTTTGTTTTTAAACACCTTTTAGAATTAGGTATTGAATTTAAAATTGGCGCCCTTTTTTTAGTTCAAGGCAAACATAATTTGTGCAATTTTTTTTAAAATTTTGATTTTCAACATTCTGGCGAGCTTGTGATTCTTACGCATTGGTGCATATATAATTGAACCAAACTAGGACATTTGAATTCCAAACTAGCACCGTATCAACATACAAAAAAACATGTTGCGATGCATGTAGAATTGGTACGCACCGTTGCACATGTATTTAGCAAACACACTGGTGTGAATTATGTTGTAAAATGCATCGATATACCCGCTATCAAATGTATTGGAATTGTTCTTCTGCAGGGGTTTTTGTGGATATTGATATATGGTGCGTTTGTTGTTATGACACATCAATGTGTTAAATAGTTGTGAGTGCACCAGTGCACGTTTATTTGATTAGACACACCAATTTAATTTGAAAATCCTATTGTTTGATGTGACTACTTAAAATTATATATTCATCTCAAATGCTCTTTTAGTATTCAACTACACCAATTACAACATTTCATAGTATATAGATGTTGTTTAAACTCATCTTATTCTTACAAAATGGTTTTCAAAATATATTGGAGCTTAGATTGTGATATAATTCTTAAAAACATTTTAGGACTGTAGAGACATTTATTGATTGCTGATTTGGCTCAAATGTAGGGATAAAAGATTATAATATCAAATGGTTAATTCTTAAGATTCCATCTCATTCCATCTTGTTGAAATTTCGAGGAGTTCTCCCTTTCCATTTCCAGTAAGTTCATGTTTTATTTATAGTATGACTATTTAATTGAATTTATGTTACTTATCCACGTGAATATAATTACCAATTTATTCTATATTGAAGGATTCTTTTTTAGGTTTAAGTTTGGATACAAAATATATTCCACTAGTTTCAAAATGCCGTAAGCTCTTATCAGGAGCAAGATACCGCAAGCATTTCATAGATGAAAATGGGAATCTGCTTTACCCTAACAATTGTAAGATGCCATCTTCAATCCACAATCCCGGTTCATCGACAATAATTTGTCATGAGATGGATACCTTTTAAGACACCCCAATAGTTTGTGGTTGTTCAAAATGTCAAGGGTTGAAGGACAACCCTTGACGTGTCACACTCACCCATTACACGAATGATAGATTACCCAATGTTGATGGTCTAATAACCCCTGCTACAATAAAAAATCCAATAAGTGATATAGAAAAGACACATAGGAACAATTCCTTATGCTCATTTTTGAAAAAGTTGGAAGCCAAAATAACTATCTTTTGTATTAAATTGACAAAACCTTCTACTTATGTTCAATAAACTGAAAGTTCTAGTGGTCCAAAGTATGATATGAATGCCACCCAACACATCTCTACTAGAAGATCCAAAAAGTTGCATGAGTTGAGAGCAAAATTTTCCAAGTACACTCCAAGGTCCGTCGAATTGTTGGAGGGTAGCAATGATTTCTCCCTTCCTGTGAATTTTCAAAGTAAATATCAAACTTCTTACAACCGCTCTTTGTATGGCGCTTGACCATGTTCTCTACATGTGCTTGATTTTGGAACCAAATTATCCTTTTGTGGTAATCATTTTATGATTTCCAAGTATAATATAGATGCTGCAAATCTTGGGTTGCTTATCCTTTCACATGTACTCATTCCTCTCAAACAACCAATAACATTTATTCCATTTTGTGGTCACTTTATTGTTGGTCATGTTTGATGCAGGAGCATAGGATCAGGAAGATGAAGTCATCCATGAATTCATAACATTCAAATGAATTCCAAGACCTAGGGTCTTGCACATATGTAATTTCTTTTATTTTATAAAAATGGAATAAATCTGGATAAGGATACTTGATCCTTTCCATGTGTAACAAACAGGGTTGAGTTGAAGTATGTTGAGACATTATAGTGATGAGTTGTAGGGTTCAATTAAGAGTTTGAATAAAAATTGAGTTCCTTGGTTATAGGATATGGAAACAAAATCCTTTTGTATTGTTGAGGCCTGGAAATTCGCAGGCGGCAACAGTAAGGGATTCTCCCCAATCAACGTTCCCAACTAGCCCGCTGACTGTTTGGAATGGGGAATCCATCCGGTTTGCGGTTCAGCTACCGTAGGTTAAGAAACAAAACAAAGGCTTTACCAGTTACGGCCCGGCCCATCGAGTTTTTGTATTTTTGACTTAAAGGAATGAAATGCAAGTACCTAACTAAATGCAGGGCGATCTAGATGCGGGGAGCGGTCACAACGTGATGCACAAGTTCTTACCTCTCATCTTATGCTCACAAGCAACCAAATCAGACACAATAAGAAATAAACTAACTATCTAATCTATCCCTAGGGGGCAATGTTATCATTTTGAGTGAGTAATACATTTTGTACACGTATTCTGAAGAAACACAGATAGCTGGTACTTCTTCCAAGACACATGAACACTTATAAATATTCAAATAACCAGATAGCCAATCATTTTATAACAACATTTATTACTCAAAGTGAAAAATATCCCAGAAACTCCTGAAGAACATTTAACAAGAACATAGATTCAGAACATCAAACATTCTTACAGTAAATGAAACATGGCTGAAAACGAAATAGTTCCTCTTCAACCTTATTCATTGAGTTGCATTGATACATTCCACTCTACACTCTCTTCGACAGGTAAAAATGCAGTTTCCGTTGCAAAACGAAATAGTTCCTCTTACAAGCAAACATTTACAAAATTTTCTAGGGGAAAAATCCCTGTCTCTTTCCTACTTTCCAATATTTAAACTACAACTACTGAGTCGCTCCGTTTCCCCTCAGACGCATGGTCTTTCAATTTCTCCAACGCTTCATATTCTGATCTTTTGTCAGTATGTGATCATGAAACACTTGGTAACTGATCCGCTTCTGAGATCACGCCCTCACAGTTCTGGACTTCGTCCTCCATTCGCATCGTTTCAATCATACCTCTGCCGAACGGGTTAGTTTTCTTCTCATCGTGGCACATTTACCGGTCTTCTTGAAACTGCCTGCATACAATTCACGAGTGTGGTTAAAACAACAAATATTATCGATTAACCACCGTTCCACAAGAAAACGGCCGGGCATGCCGCATACGGGCCTGGAAAATTATCCAAGGGTCTATTGGCGGGAAAATTCAAGTCGGCAGCCTAAAGAAAGTGAGCTCGGGAGCCAAGAGGATCTGCCAGCCGCAACGTCGGATGAGACCTAAGTCGCGGCCAAGCGAAACGCGAGCGGGATATGCCGTAAATCGGACGTCGGACGGCTTTTAGTTTCGGACACCAGAAGACTCTAGGAGCCGCAACGGCGGAGGGGGAAAGTTAGAGGATAAGCGGAGCGGACGGGAAAACTTAGTCGGACGCCGGACGACACTCAGATCGTGCGTGGGAATGATCACCCCGCCGCAACTGCGGCTGAGGAGAGGCTACAGGCAAGCGATTCGAAGGATGAAATAAATCGGGCGTCGGACGACACTCAGATCGGGTGAAGGAAAGATCTTGGAGCCGCAACGGCGGAGGGGCTGAGACTTTGCAGCTTCCGATCTAACAGCAAAAAGAGGCCCGATTTTGGGAAACTTAAATATCTGAGCAGCGTTAACAATAAAAGTCGTTTTCCTCGCGAAGGCTGCTCTGAAGAACATAATTCTACTTGCTCACGGCCAGAAATCCACAACTCAACTGAAAATGAACATGGCATGAATAAACCTGCTGATATCCCATCTTCAAAGTAAAACGAAAGAAGATACGCCTGAGAGGCTCAGGCATTTTAATGATCCAACCAAGCAAAATGATGAGGAGGGACCCAGAATTTAAATACGAGTAAATCTGGGGAGGGCAGTTGCGGCAGCAACATGTATTTAAATCAATTTGAGTTGTTTTCTTAAATAGCTTAGTTAGCTTACAGAGCTTGTTAGCTTGTAGAAGATTAGTTTAGCTCACAGATCTTAGGATAGCTCCTAGAGGTTTGAGAATAGCTTAAAGAAGATTGAAGACTAGATCAAAGGGGAAGGAGCTCGAAATTCAATTACTGGAGCATATACAAAGACTAAGGATCTTTGATTGTATTGATCTATTGAGAAATTCAAGTTCGAGGAAGCTTTTAATAATTTGAAGTTGACTTTCTATGTATAAATTGTGAAGCTTGCAATCATATTGGATGAAATTATTACTCTGTACATAAATTCATAACTTACAGGTATAATTTGCATAGAAGATGAAAGAATTATCTACACATAGTAAATCAATGGTATTTGTGCATTGCAAGATAGATCAATGGTCAGAGTTAAGTTCCGCAACCAAGAGATGCAGATCTGCAGAGTTAGGTTGTGATCCGTATCAAAATACAGATCGATGATCACAATCCATCCCGAAATAGATCGAGGGTTCAAGAAGAGGCTTGCAGGAGCAGAAAGGCAGAAGTCCAAAATTTCAAGAATAAGAAAATTTAGATTTCCTATTTTCGAAGTCAAAACGTGGAAGGCGGGAGAATAGTAAAGGACTAAGGCTGGAATTTGGGTTTTCCGATTCCAAATTCTAGAAGTCGAAAAGGTGAAGTGCATAAGTGTGGAGGAGCAGAAGTGCGGAAGGGTGGGAGTGCGAAAAAGCAGGAGTGTGGAAGTGCGGAAAAGTGGGAGTGTGAAAAGTTGAAGTTCGAAAGTCAGAGAAGTGCAGTTTCCAATTTCCGATTTGTGCATGTGGAAAAGGTGAGTGCGGAAATCCTACAATGGAAGGGAGTGTGTAGAAAGAAGGTTAAATAGTTCTCCAAGATATTTAAGAAAATTAAGGCTTGTTAGTTTTCAGTAACCTTGGTTTTGAGGACTGTAAAAGAACAGTGCCATCAGAGTGGTATCAGAGCAGAAAATGGATTATGCGTGAAGGTATGAGAGTGTGGTCACTATAGTTCTTGTTTCTAAAATATTGTGAATTGTTAGTTATGAGGTTGGATTAATTTTCCTGTATGAAATGCAAGGTTATTTTTACTCCTGTATTACTAATAGATCCAGAGTAATTCACTATTGACAGGGAAATTGCATCCAGTAGTGAATTGTTGTGTCAGGAGATGGAGGTCAGAGTTGGAAGAGGTTGGGGTAGGCGAGGAAGACCTGTTTCCAATGCAGAATTGAGAGAGGAGATAAGAAATCCAAGAGAAAGGCTATAAGCCTTGGAAAATGGCATACATCATGAGAACAGTGGAGATACAAGTGATGAAGAGATACTTGAAGAGGAGGATGAAACATCTGCTGAAACTCCTGAGGTAAGAATGTTTAGGTATGTTTTTTGTGCAGGTTCTAGTTCAAGAGATAATGTGCCATTATACAGTGGGATCTTGGATCCATAAGAGTTAATTTATTGGATAAATTCAATGAACAAACACTTTGACTATGTTGAAGTGAAGGAGGAAAGGCAATTTAGATTTGCTGTCACAAGGTTAAGAGGGCATGCATCCTTGTGGTGGGATGGTTTGCAAGAGGAAAGGATCTTGAAAAACAAAGCCAGAATCAATAGCTGGAATAGAATGACATCTAAATTGAAAGGTAAATTTATTCCTAAGGATTATAATTTGATTTTGTTTAGGAAATTGCAAAATCTTAAGAAAAAGTCAATGCTAGTTAGGGAGTAGACTGAGGAATTTTACAAGGTACTATATCCGATCTGGACATATGGAAGATACACCTGAGAAAGTAGCTAGGTATATTGATGGTCTCAGATTTGATATACAAGATGATTTGGGTTTGTTTTCATTAAAATATGTTGAGGAATCATATCGTGTTGCTTTGAAGGCTGAGGAGAAAACATAATAAAAAAGCAAAGATCAGAGGATCTGGAGGAAGGGAACAACAACAAACGGGTGAAGATAGCAGTTCAAGCCAACAACTACAACCTAACAGAAACAATGAGAACACAGGTGGAAGAAATGTTCCAAGAGGAAGAGGGAAAGGAAGAGGTGGACAAGTAAGATGTTACACATGTGGGAAGCTTGGCCATATGTCATGGGATTGTCCCGAGAATGTTGCAAGACAGAGAGGAATACAATTAGTGCAAGCTCCAAAAGAATTAGAAGTGGCTGTGAATTACCCTGAACAAGGTGAAGTCTTGTTGAAAAAGGTAATTGATGAGTCAGTTCAAAGGAGGATCCTGTTTAAGACAGTTTCCAATGCTGAAGGTAAGTGCTTGAAGTTAATTATTGATAATGGTAGTACTGATAATTTGGTATCTACAAAAAGGGTGGACTAGCTGAATTTAAAGAGGACAGTACATCCAAAACCATATAGAGGTGCGTGGATACAAAATGATCATCAAGTTCTTGTGAGTGAAAAATGCCAAGTAAAGTTTCAGATTGAAAGTTATCAGGATGAGGTAAAATGTGACATCATAGAAATGGATGCTTGTCATGTTTTATTAGGAAGGCCTTGGTACTTTGATAGAGAAGCAATGCATGAGGGTAAGAGGGATATCTATTCCTTTGAAATGAATGGAACTAAACATAGTCTTTATCCATTTAGAGGTAAGCAAGAGGAAGTCAGTAGTCAATTGCTGATGATGATTGACAAGAGGATTGTGAATGATTGGAAAGATGAAGATGAGGTAAAAGTAATTTCACAAGTAAATGATTTTGAAATTAAAATTACTAACAAGGTGTGCATTGATTGGCTCAAGGAAAGAACATACCAACATGAAATTTCAAATGCAAGCATGAAGCACAATGTGAAGTCTGTTGGAGCAGGGTCCCGCAGCTACAGAAGAAGCTGCTAGTTTTAGCGGAGAGATAAGTTTTGGCGGAAAGAGGATAAGACAGAGCTACGACGCCGTAGCACGTTTCCAGCTGGAGAGCAGAGCCGGAAACCGTGACTTTTTGGGATGCGAAAGTCAAAGAAAGGAAACGGTACCTGAGCGGCCGAGAAGGGAGAGCTCACCCACTGCATTGAAGGCAGCGGCGAAAGGATAAGAGAGCCCATCGAACTAAGTTACTGAAACGGCAAGAGAACGTGTCGAGGTAATGAAGAACGAAGTCGAAGGACTTCGGCAGAAGTTGCAGAAGACTTCGCAGGAGGCGAAGGATAAGTTGGAGCAGGAGAATCCTGTTGCAGGTGGCTCGAGGACGAGCCACAAGTAAGTGTTAGGGGACTGTTGGAGCAGGGTCCCACAGCTACAGAAGAAGCTGCTAGTTTTAGCGGAGAGATAAGTTTTGGCGGAAAGAGGATAAGACAGAGCTACGATGCTGTAGCACATTTCCAACTGGAGAGCAGAACTGAAAACCGTGACTTTTTGGGATGTGAAATTCAAAGAAAGGCAACGGTACCTGAGCGGTCGAGAAGGAAGAGCTCACCCACTGCATTGAAGGCAGCGGCGGAAGACAGGAGGGCTCAGCGACCCTCATAAAGAAGAAGGAGCAACAAGGCTCAAGCATTGAAGGCGAAGGACAAAAAGCAGAGAAGTGGTGCATAGTACCCATGGTCAGTGCCGGGAAGCATGGAAGACTGCAGAGAGCTGTGGTGTGACGGGAAGCGGCTACCTCAAGGACAGAGAGGACCGACTGTCACTAATTAGGGTTTGGGTTACTGTTGGGACAGGCCCACAGTGTTGTAATGGTGAGACCTTCGGGCCGCCTATAAAAGCTTGTATTTTGTATTGTAAAGGGTTGGTTGGTTATTAGGATGAGTCGTTAGTTGGTCAATTGATTATTTTCGAAGTAGACTCAGGAGTTAGTCAGACAGACTGTGTTGTAACGATCCAGACACCTAGCTTGTCTGTGAGTCATTTGAGTCTGTATGTAACCATCCACAGAGAGGACAGAGAGGGAAGGATATATTGAAAGAAAGGCAATATAGAGATAGAAATAGGCCAGAGATCTAGAAGAGATCTCGCGCTGCATATGCGGTGCAACAGACTGTGCTAACTTCCCTCAAGATATATAATAGAAGCAGAGTTTGGTGGACGTAGCTCCCATACTGGGGGTGAACCATGTTAAATCTGTGTGTTATGTGTTGCATGAATGTGATTGTACTTGCTTATTGTTACTGGTTATTATGCATATAATGTTAGTTGCAGTAAGTGAATGTATGTATTGTTCAACTCACGGTAATGCAGGAAGATAGAGATAAGTTGAAGTATTTTAGTAAGCAGCTTAAAGACTCCTTTACATCTGTTTCTAATGACCATTTAAGCACAATATAACTTCTGGGAAGTAGAGTTTTGCACATTGACACAGTCAACGCTAAGAGTGCAAAGTCGTAGTGGTAAGATATCGCAGAGAGGTGATATCGCACCGGCAGAGGAGCTGTGGTGCGCGATACTGCGAGATGAGGGCTTAGCGTTGAGGAGAGGTTGGGTGTCCCACGGTGCGCAGAGAAGCGATAAGGTTGGAGATATTGTGAGTAAGTGGAAGTTGTGCGATGTGGGAAGAAACCGTGCGACTTGCGCGTGGGTAAGAATCGCACGGCTAAAAGTGCTGTGAGTAGAAGGGGACGTGCGATGCGCCGATATAGCTGACCTTGTGACTTACAGGAGTAAGAGAAGAGAAGTAGGATGCGCAAAACCTTGTCCAACACACTTGAGTCTTGGCCAACCCATTAGATTCACTTTGGGTGAGACTTCATATCGCTTCGCGGTCTGTCGCCGAAAGGGCCAGTGAGTTAGGGGTGTTGTTGATTGATTATAGTAAACCCGGGTCTGCCCATGCAATCAACAAAGTCATAAAGGGTGGTGAGAGTATATGACTAATGAAATTACTAAGGATGGTGATGTGATAGAAACAAGCAAAGGAGAATAGAGATAATAAATTCATGCACGTAATTCTTGGATGAAAGATGTATTTATGTTAATATATTTTCTGTTTTCTGATGTGACAGGAAATTTGATCAATCTATGTGCAGATGAAGGAGAACCAGTTGAAAACTTGTTTGCAGGTCAAAGGAAAGAGAAACTTGAATATTCAAATAAGTTTGAACATATACTAGAAGAACCAAAGGAATAGTTACACACATAGAGATGGAATACATGGTTAAAGGGGCTGTTGAAAATGAGAACACTGCCCAAATTTACACTTTGGGTATCTTTTGAAATCCTACAGAAAAATAATAGGGAGGGAGCTCATGGATAGAATCCCATGAAGAATTTCAAGCTAGGGAGTCTGATGAAGGAGCATAGGCTCAAGAAGATGAAGTCATCCATGACTTCATAATAGGCAAATGAATTCCAAGACCTAGGGTCTTACACATATGTAATTTCTTTTATTTTATGAAAATGGAATAAATCTGGATAACGATACTCGATCCTTTCCATGTGTAATAGATAGGTTGAGTTGAAGTCCATTGAGACATTATAGTGATGAGTCACAGGATTCAGTTAAGAGTTTGAATAAAAATTGAGTTTCTTGGTTAAAAGATCTGGAAACATAATCCTTTTGTATTTAAATTAGTTTGAGTTATTTTCTTAGATAGCTTAGTTAGCTCGTAGAAGCTTAGTTTATCTCACAGAGCTTATGATATCTCATAGAGGTTTGAGGATAGCTCGAAGAAGCTTAGTTTATCTCACAGAGCTTATGATATCTCATAGAGGTTTGAGGATATATCGAAGAAGCTTGAAGACTAGATAGAAGGGGAAGAAGCTTAGAATTCAATTCCTAGAGCATATACAAAGACCGAGGATCTTTGATTGTATTGATCTATTGAGAAATTCAAGTTCGAGGAAGCTTTTAATAATTTGAAGTTGATTTTCTGTGTATAAATTGTGAAGCTTGCAATCATATTGGATGAAATTATTACTCTGTATAGAAATTCATAACTTAAAGGTATAATTTGTGCAAAGGATGAAAGAGTGATTTACACATAGTAAATCGATGACATCTGTGCATTGAAATATAGATCAACAATCAGAGTTAAGTTCTGCATCCAAGAGACATAGATCCAAAGAGTTAGGTTGTGATCCACATCAAAATATAGATCAACGCTCATGATCCACCCCGTAGTAGATTGATGGTTCGAGAAGAGGCTTGTGGGAGAGGAAAGGGGGAAGTCCAAAAATTCAAGAATAAGAAAAGTTAGATTTCTAATTTCTGAAGTCAGAAAGCAGAAGGTGGGAGAACAAGAAAGGACTAAGGCTGAAAATTGGGTTTTTGCAATTCCGAAGTCTGGAAGCTGAAAAAGTGAAGTACGAAAGTGCAGAAGGGAGGAAGGGCAGAAGTGTGGAAAAGTGGAAGTGTGGAAGTGCAAAAAGTTGAAGTTTGAAATTAAGAGAAGTGAGGTTTTTGATTTTCGATTTCCGCGTGCAAAAAAGGTGAGTGAGGAAAGCCTACAATTAAAGGGAGTGTGTGGAAAGAAGTTTAAACAGTTCTCCAAGCCGTTTAAGAAAAGTAAGGCCTGCTAGTTTTCGAAAACCTCAGTTTTGAGGTCTGTAAAAGAACAGTGCCATCAATATTACTTGAATATTCTTAAATACATGCATATCATTTCCATGTATAGTATGTGTATGAATGGTTATGTTTTTGGAAAACTTAACATGATTACTTGTTATTTATAGATGGTAGTCCATGCACTCATGGGAACATTGCAGGGTTCATAGATATTTCTAGGTGCTCTTTATTTTCTCCAAATTTCTCATTTGAGGAACACTTCAATGACCATGAGTTGTTTTTGAAAAGGAAAGTGTCTAGATTTGTTTATGTACAAGAAATACATAGTTTGTCTCCTAATGATGATTTTCTAATAAACTATAACTTTCGTAGAACACCAACTGCTCATCCAACATGAATTGAATTGGATTACCCTTAGACTTCCTCTTGGGGAGTAAGACAAAAAAAACTGATTAATTGTATTTGTTAAATTTTAATGGGATTCATGTTAATGTATTGCTCAGATTGAAAAATTGTTTTATAAATTGTTTGTTTTATGGCCAAAATAGAGAACTTTCCCTAAAATCCTTAGGTGAGTAATCATACACTCAAGGATTTGATCACAATGTTATCATATGTGTAATTATCATGCCAAAATATCACACACATACTCATGAATTGCAACACCTGTATTGCTAGCTCGAATACAACACTCTTCTCCGATTAATTGTATTTGTTAATAATTAATGGGATTCATGTAAATGTATAGCTCATTTTGAATTTTTGTTTTATAAATTGTTTGCTTTATGGTTGAAGTATGGGACTTTTCCTGAACTCATCATTTGAGTTGTCATATAGTTAAGAATGTATGATCACACCATTCATATGTGTAATTGTCACACCGAAATCTCACAGACATACTAAATTGCACTACTTGTGCTGCTAGCCTCGGATACAACTTTCTTGTTTGATTAATTGTATTTGCTAATTTTATTCGGGATTCATGTTAATGTATTGCTCATTTTTTCCATGGGGTGTAGAATAAATGGTTAATGGGTGTATTTCTCATGCACTCCTTACATAAGGCCACTAGTTCAAAACTCTGTGGGTGCTATCCCTACAAAAAAAATGTATTGTTCAATTTGAAAATTTAAAATTGTATTTGGGTTTGATGTTAATTTATCGCTCAATTTGAATGTATTCTTTATAAATTGTTTGCATCTTAATATTTTATATCTGAAATGATTCTCGTGCTTCTGTAATAATTCTTTTGTATAATGCTAGATCAAACCAATTGCATTGTGCCTACTAACATCATCAATGTAATGTACACTATTTTTGAAATCAAGATTTTGATGATAAGCGACCTGTCTACCATATTCTATTGCGCTCCAATACAATTTCAAATAGAAATAAGGATGAAAAAGAGTGCAACTTGGACATGAAGCATACCAAGCATGATTGAATCAACCACTTATTCAATTTCCACTGCGTTAATCTCCAATTAGGAATGCCTACAATAATAGTAGTTCTTGACATGTTGGAAATGGAGACAATGAAGTAGAGGTTGGTATAGATGATTTATTATGACAAATGAGTGCCATAGATGTGTCATGTCCCCTCAATTTTACCATTAAAAGTGTTTACCTTGCTAAAGTTCCTAGGGGTTCAAATTGACATTAATTATTCATTCCTAGGTAAAAATCTTGCTAATAATTATTTTGAGGCATGTATTTAATTTTATTTCATCCTTTTTATTAATTATGTAATTAAATGATGTGGAAATAAAATTTCCAAGTCAGGAGGGAACATTGAGGACAATTCAACTTTCCTTGGTGAAAAATAAGAAACTCCATGACAAAAGCAATTAAGGAAATAAAGGGAAATTGCCTAAAAGTAGTAGAAAATCAGATAGAGGTAAAAGCAAGAAAGTTTTGCAAAGGGAGGGTGAATTTTCCTCTTAAAGAAATCATAAAATCTATAAAGAGAAAAGTAGGAAAGTTTTTGGAAGGAAAGAACCATTTCCTTATGAGCCGAGAAAAGAAGAAAGTTGTCATAACACAAAAGAAACATCTTTGACTAAGGGAGGGCACAATTTCTAAATGTGAGGGATGATTTGGACTTGGAAACAATTCCATATGGTCCTACTTTCCAAATTTTCCAAGGGGGGGGCGCTTATGTGGCTAGGGTTAGGGAAGCCATGGGGTTGACTTGCTCTCATAGGTCACCATTGACCTCCACTTGCTAAACAGGTCATCCAGAAAGGATATTAAAGGTGAATTCAACCAAATTGCTTCAGTTTGGTTGATTATTTGATTGCTTAATTCTTATGTGAGCATTAATCCCGGGTGTTGCGCCTCAGACTACTGGGAGATGAGCCCCAACCTTCCATTACCCTCTCCTTCCATCCCCTTCTCTTCCATTGCAGGTGTGGAGTGCTAGATTGAAGGCATTGAAGGATTATTAGAGTTATTTGCAGCCTCCATGAAGTTTAGTTTGAGCTCCAGTGAAGCCCATGCTTCACCTATGCTCACAGCCCCTTGATGGTCATTATTCGGGCCTCCTGCCCCTTATTTTTGGAGCATCTTTGTAATGGTCAGTCCATGATGTAATTTATGTTCTATAATGTCATAAAATTCTGCAAATTACATTTATCAGGTCGAGGTATCTCTTCCCATAGAGAATCTTGGCTCACTTTTTCCAATAAGGCCTTTTTTTATCAATCTATGGGGGGTAAATGAATAAATATGAGTGCTATAAGAAATATTCCATGCCAGGGAAGTGATTGAAGATTGTTTACATGTTCAAAAAGCTGATATTTACCTCTGTTATAGTTCTTATGTTTTACAAAAATGATTTGAGTTGATTTAGCTGCTCCTTTAGACCCTAGCTAGATTACTAGCTTTTAATAACTAGTTTTGCTAAAACTGATGTAAAACAAGTTATGTAAACTAAAAATGAGCCCCGTTAGTTCTTTTGGGTCACTAACAGGGCCACCTTCCCATACCCATCTCTAAAACCATTTTTCATTGGGTTCGTACTATTATATTTTTATCTATTTTAACAATATTATCTTAGGATCTTATATGAGAGAATAACATGCACAACAATCAAACACAAGAGACAGTAGACACAAATATTTTCCTTGGGGAAACCATAAACGATAAAACCCCAAAACTTCCTCAGAGATAGAATAAGCACCAATGGCAGCAATAAAACCCAAAGACAGTAAGATGATCTCCAACAACTGTTCTTTCTCTTATCCCAACTTCTTCTCTATCACTCATGCGCTACAACTGAGTGTGAGTGACTGTGTGATAAATAGAGAGGCTCACTCTCTATTTATACTAATTCTTGACTTGAGAATAACTTACCAGGGCCGACTTCTCTAGGATAGTATAATAACCCTAGTTCCCCGAAACTGTGGGGACTTTGACCCTTGATCAACTAGGAGGGTTAACTTCTATGACTTTACATGATTTGTTTCCATTACTGATTATCCTGATAGGAACATCAGGGACTAATCAAATACAATATATGAAATATACAAGTGAATACATTTCGAAGTTACAAATACATCAACACTCCCTCTTAACTAGGAAGGTATTTTGTTGACACAATACATCAGCACAAGTCTTCTTCTTCGGATCATCATCAAAGCTGGATCATCACTAGATCATCACTAGATCATCATCAAAGTTGGATCATCACAGGATCATCATCAAAGATGGATCATCACTAGATCATCATCATAGCTGGATCATCACTGGATCATCATCGAATCATCATCATCATTGCTTTGCTATCTCGATCAAATGGTGCGATCTCTCAATTCTACTCATCACAGGAAGTTATACAGAGCCAGCCCTTTTTCATGCTAGTTGTAGGCCTAGCCTACATGTAGGTATTCATATTCTTCAACACTTATATATGACCATGGGAGGAACACATCCTGCAACCATGTCAGAAAGGACTGCCCAACAATGACATCTGACCATGGGAGGAACACATCCCATAACCATGTCAAAAAGGCCCGACACTTATATCTGATCATGGGAGGAACACATCCCGCAACCATATCAGAAAGGATCAGCACTTATATCTGATCATGGGAGGAACACATCCCGCAACCATATTGTAAATGATCAACACTTATATCCAACCATGGGAGGAATAGATCCCACAACCATGTTGGAAAGGCTCTGCACTTACATATGACCATGGGAAGAACACATCCCGCAACAATGTCAGAAGGGATCTACACTTACATATGACCATGGGATGAACACATCCCATAACCATGTTAGAAGGGCTCTGTACTTACATCTGACCATGGGAGGAACACATCCCGCAACCATGTCAGAAGGGATCTACACTTACATCTGACCATGGGAGGAACATATCCCACAACCATGTCAGAAGGGATCTGCACTTACATCTGACCATGAGAGGAACACATACAACATTCATGTCAGAAGGGCTCTGCACTTATATTTGACCATGGGAGGAACCAATCCTACCACCATGTCAAAAAGGAACACGAACTCATCACTTCCCCTTGGAAGGAACCTCGATTTGGAAAAAACCAAGATTCTCCTTGAAGTACTCAAACTTCACTCTGGCCATTTCTAGAATATAATCACATCAGGGTTGATTACATCCAAGGATGACCTGCGAGCTTCGCCAGGACCGATTACATCCGAGGGAAACCTATAGGACCATTTACGTATGAGCAACCTACGATCTTCGCCAGGATTTTATGCTCAGACAACCTGTCTCATCGGCTATGCTAGAACTCCCTCTTTCGAGAGATCTCGATCTGGATCACAAAATGGCTCAATGTGTTCACAACAAAGAAAATATCTGGCTTCGTATTCGTCAGGTACATCAAGGAACAAATCATCTGATGATACATCATAGCATCAATCGACTTCGACGAAGCATCACTCAATAGCTTCAGGTTCGATGCCATAGGTGTGGTCATGGCCCTGCAGTCCATCATCCCGAACCTCTTCAGAATCTCTACTACATACTTCCCTTGTCCCAGGGAGATTCCATCTGCATTCTACAACACCTCCATTCCTAGAAAGTAGTGCATCATCCCCAAGTCCTTCATCTTGAACTCGACAGCAAGCTTCCTCTTTGTATCAAAAATCAACCCACCTACACCTGTTACAAACAAGTCATCTACACACAGTAGGAGTATCAATGGGTTCCCTTATTCAACCTTGTAGTAAAGGTTGGAATCTGCTTTAATATTGGTAAATCCCAAACTGGATAGGAATCCATCAATTCTGTCGTACCATTTCTTGGGTTCCTGTTTCTAACCGTACATGGATTTATTTAATTTACATACATGAGTTTCCCTGTCATGTGTCTCAAAATCGAGTGGCTGCTCCACATACACTTCCTCTTCCACTACACCATTCAAGAGAGCAGCCTTGACATCCATCTGGTGTATTTTTCATTTCATTACTGCAGCCAGAGAAAGTACTGATCTGATGGAAGTGTATCTGGCTACAGGTGCAAAAGTCTCTTCATAATTTGTCCCTTCTTTTTGGGAGAATCCACGAGCCACAAATATTGCTTTATATTTCTCTATGCTACCATATGCAACATGCTTGATCTTGTAGATCCACTTGGAAGTCACAACGAACTTCCCCTCTGGTCTTGGGAAAACATCCCAAACAACATTCTTCATGATCGACTGGTACTGCTCGATCATAGCATCCTTCCATTCTTTCTTCTCTACTGCTTCCTCATATTTGGAAGGTTCTTTATCAATGAAGTCACATAATAGGGCTACATAGCCGGAGCATGACCTAGTTCTTTCCCTCTCTCTGTGTATCTCTTATGGAGCCCCATATATTTCTACACCTTGGACAACCTTTTGTACTCATGTAGGTTTCCTCTTGTGAGGATTCTTCTCCTGAGGTGGATCTACAAGTTCCTAGGGTTCTTCTATTTCTTGAACTTCTTCTTGAGTTGCATCGTTCATAGTTGTATCTTGAATTCTGGGTACTTCTGTTTCTTCAGGTTCTTTAGCAGGTCTCTTTCTGGATTTGTTGTAAGTTGAGTATTTGTCAAATGTTACGTCCTTGCTGATGTCAATATTCTTAAATCCTGGGAAGTATATTCTGTAAGACTTCGAGCTTTCAGTGTAACCCACAAATATACCCTTCTTCCTTGAAGGATCTAAATTTGTCCTCTTTTCTTTCAGAATGTGTATGTACACCGGACAATCAAATATTCTTAGATGACTGACTTCTGGTTTCTTGCTAGAGAAAACCTCTTTAGGAGTTTTATTCTTGAGTACTCTATGAGGAGTACAGTTTTGTACATACACAACCGTTCTAGTAGCTTCTGCCCATAGATGCATGGGAAGATCTTGATCATGAAGCATTTCCCTTGTAGCTTCCATAATCGTTCTATTCTTCCTTTTTGCAACTCCATTCTATTTTGGATTATATGGAGTGGTTAACTCCCTCTTAATCCCTTAATATCTGCATAATTCTTTGAATTCATTTGATGCCATAATTCTCCGCCATTGTTTGATCGAAAGGTATTGATTTTCTTTTATGTGTGATTCTCGATCAAGGCTTTGAACTCTTTGAACTTGCTGAATACTTCATCCTTGTTTTTCATGAAGTATACCCATGTCTTCCTAGAAAAATCATCAATGAAAGAAACATAGTATACAAACCCACTTAATGAGCTGGATGACATCGGACCACATACATCGGAGTGGATGATTTCTGAGATTCCTTTTTCCTTGCTCTCGCTGCTTGGAAATGTCTTCTTTGTGTTGTTTACTTTCGCACATCCTTTGCAGATACCGTCATGTTTTACTTGAATTTATGGAAGACCTTCAACAACTTTTCTTGCAAGTGGCAGTGATCTATAGTGCACGTGTGCAAGCCTTCTATGCCAAATTTCATTTGGCTCTACTGAGTCATGAACCAAGGATTGTTTTGGTTGGCCCTTTAGCTTGTATAATCCTCCCTCTTGCTCCCCAATCACAACTGCATCATCTATGGTCTTTCCCTTAGGCCACATAAGAACTTGGCCATATAAAAATGCAACCTTCATGCCTTTTGCATATAATTTAGAGATGGAGAGAAGGTTATTCTTTAGTCCTGGTACAAACAAGACATCCTTCATCTTCATAGATTTTCCAGAGTCTAACTTGTAGGAGGATTCACCACTACCTTTTATTGGGTATTGGTAGTCATCCCTAAGATTCATCTTGTGGTGTGACTCATGTTCTAATAATTTCACAAATGATTCTTTGAATCCCTTCATATGCTTGGAAGCTCCACTATCGATAAGCCAATCCTTGCTCCCATGTGTGACAGTTCCAACGAGGGAAGAAATCAAAACATACTCTTCATCACTCGAAGAATATTCACTTTCTTGTTTGACTCTCTACTTGGAAGGTTCATCATCCTTTGCAACATGAACATGATGTATTCTCTTATAGTTCTTCTTCTTTTGATATCCACCTCTGTTTCTAGGACAATCTTCAGAAAAAGTGTATTTTTTCATCACATGTATAGCATATGAATTTAGATAGATCTCTGGTAGATCTTCTAGGGTTATCTTTCTGGTGAGAGTGCTTACCTCTGTGATAGTCTATTCTTCTTTTCTTGGAGTTTACTATGAGATATTGATCTTCACTTCCCATCTTCTCTTCTCGAGCTACTATTCGAGCTTCTTCTTGTGAGCATTCCTCCCATAGTCTACTGAAGGTGACTAGCTTTATTCTAGCACAAATCCCTTGAATGAAGGAGTCCCATGACCTATGGAGGCCATTCAAGGTGGTCATCACAATTTCTGCATTCTCTACTTCTTCATCTATTGCTTCAAGCTATTCTTTGATCTGGGATACCCTTGTAAAGTATGACTATATGGTTTCTGCATTCTGGATCTTTACATTCTTCAACTAGTTCCTCAAAGTCATATTCCGGTTTATATTCTTCCCTTCAAATATCTTGGTTAGGGAATCAAACATTGATTTAGGTGTCTTTAGAAAGGACACTTGTGGTATGAGGTGATCCTTGATTGAATCAACAATAATCCTCTTAGCCATGACCAATTTCTTTTTGTGTAAGGCCTTAGTCTCATCTCCCTCTGGAACTGGAACCTCTTCATTGATGTAAGAGTCCAACTCATTTTCTTTCAGGACCAAGGAGAGCCTATACTTCCAGGCTTAGAAGTTATCATCTTCATCAAGATTTTCATCAAGATTTGTGTGATGAGACATCTTAATTGAGAACCTCAAATGGAAATACAAAAGATTTATATCTTACCAATTTGAGAAGCTGAAAACTGGATCTGGAGTTGATCTTCTGTAGTGCTGGTTTTCTGGTTCCAAGGAAGATTAGTGTTTGACTTTATTAGAGTTCTACCCAACCAAAAACCTTGATTTTTTTCTCTAAAATTCAATTTTTAGGAGGAGAGAAATCCTATCCTAGGCTCACTCAAAAATCCTCTTCATTGAAAATCCCTAATTTCCCAATGTAGTGGTAGGTCAAAAACTGAAAGTGCTCAGAATCATATTTTGCTTCGACAGAAAGATGCTTCCTTCAATGGAGGTTCATCCTAGCCTCCTCTTGCTGATGGATTGTGGAGAGAGACGCAAAAAGTAAGAATCCCTAGCTTCCACAGCTGCATAGTGTCTTCTTCTCAGGTTAGCTCTAATACCATGTTAGATTTTTATCTATTTTAACAATATTATCTTAGGATCTTATTTGAGAGAATAACATGCACATCAATCAAACAAAAGAGACAATAGACACAAATATTTTCCTCAGGGAAACCATAAAGGAAAAAACCACACAAATTCTTCAGAGATAGAATAAGCACCAATGGCAGCAGTAAAACCCAAAGCCAGTAAGATGATCTCCAACAACTGTTCTCTCTCTTATCCTATCTTCTTCTCTCTCACTCATGCGATACAACTGAGTGTGAGTGACTGTGTGATAAATAGAGAGGCTCACTCTCTATTTATACTAATTCCTAACTTGACAATAACTTATCAGGGCCGGATTCTTTGAGAGAGTCTAATAACCCTAGTGCCTCGAAACTGTGGGGACTTTGACCCTTGATAACCTAGGAGGGTTAACCTCTATGACTTTACATGACTTGTTTACATGACTGATTCTACCAATAGGAACATCGGGGACTAATCAAATAAAATATATGAAATATACAAGTGAATACATTCCAAATTTACAAATACATCAACATGTACCACCTTTTTGGATCTTCCTCCGTGCAGGGTTTCCCTTGGCCAAAACTGCAAAAAAAACCAAAATCCATCCCAATATTCTCAGAACTGTCCAAAAATTTAGAAAAATATATAGAACCTTTAATGATGTTATATTAATGCTGAAACACCCATCTGTAAGTTTCCAGAATCTTATGGTTGAGACAGACCGAACTACCCTCCTTAGTTTCACGGTTTGGCTACACAGAAGCTTGGCAGTAGGTTTTTGCGGAGTGGATTTTGAACCCTAAATGGCACCAGATATAAATGTGATAGGGGAAAGTTAATTGCATGTATGAATTTATTTGGTTGTTTTCCTCTGTTCACTCCCTTATCTTGCAAAAATTCCCAGAAGAATTGCCTAATTTGCCCAGTCCAAGAAGGTTTTCCGTGAACTAATTTAATTTCAAAAAAATTAATTAAAAAAATTGCAGCAAGCTAATATTATGATCTGTACATAAGATCAGGGATATTATAGTGCTATCAGAGCACTTTCCTCCACTCCTATGGAAAGAAGGATCTTTGTTGACTAACATTGCAGATCAGTAAGTCAAAATTGCAACCATGAGGTTTCTACCAGTGATTGAAGAAGAAGAGGTGATCTATGTTAATGATGGATTGCAAATGTCAAGAGACCATGATGTTTAATTTTGTGAAAATGAGGAATATGAATACATAATGGTTGAACCACCAAAGGATAATCCTAAGAAGGATTTATCAAAGATGACTCGATTCCAGTGAAAACTTGCCCCACCATTGCAAAGAGTATCTTGCATTGGGGGAAAAAATTTGTAAATTCATTCCTTTCAAAGACTATTTTTATTTCAGATTTGTATTTGAGCCCAAGGATGTGGATGATAATTATTTCAATGGTAGAAAATCATCCGTAGAGGAACCAAGTTGTTCCAACTATGTGAGTAAGGAAGAAGAAAGAGAATCCAAAAGAGAAGATGCATCAAAGAGATCTGTTGGTCCAAGCATTATGATATTGTTTGGATGTTCTTCTAGAAGATCTTCCAAAAGTGGTGACAGGAGTACTATTCCAGAGAGTGAAGTTTGATCAAATTTCTTGGAAAGTAAAGAGCCACTGACAAACCACCCTTCAAAAGAGAAGGTCATAAACTTTCCAGAGGAAGAAACATGTAGTGATTCTAATGGAAGTATTGATGAGGAAAAAGAAGAAGGGTTTGTTGGTCCTAACCATCTGGATGGGAAGGATGAAGAGGAGGATGAGGTCCCAATTCCATTCTCAATACTAGAAAAAGGATATGATTCAATTAGTTCTTCAAGTGATGAAGGAAAAGAAAATATCCATGAGGTGAAGTGCAAATCACCACAAGGTGGTTGCATAGGTGTAGGAGTTGAAGATGAAGGCACTTCAAGTTTTTGGGTGGGCGATCTCCAGATCATTGCTCAAGGTTTTGGCTCATGTATGGGTGGTGAGACATATTTTGTATCAGATCAAAAATAGGTACACAAATCATATTTACAGCCACCTCCTGAGCCACAGAATGAGGAAGAAAACAAGGCCACACCGCTCAGGTGTGAACCAGGAAATTTGGTGGAGGAACAGACCACCAAAGTATCTGCACATAAATATGGGAAGATGAAGAACATGCATGGTAAAATATATGATTTTTGCAGCAGCCATTTAGAACTGCAACCATCTGATCCTTGGGAGGATAAAAAGTCTTCACTTGCATCTGAGGACTACAAGATGAAGGGCAATTGTGACGAAAATGAAATTACTCCTAGTTTTTCTGTTGGTGGTCACAAAACCATTGCAAAGGAGGATGATGTTGTCAATGGAGATGATGGATATTTTGTATCAGATCCAAAATAAGAAAAAATATCAGATGTAAATAATTCATCTAAACTTCCCAATGAAGTGGAAGACAAACCCCCACCAGTCAGGTGTGAACTAGGAAAATTGAAGGAGAAAAATCTGATGCAGAGAGATGAGCATAGTTCAAAATTTTGGACTTTCTTGCAGCATGATGAAGCTGAAATTACAAGGAATTATATGATTTTTGATTTTTGTACATATCACATGTCCTTCCAACCTTCATAGATACCCTCCACTTCACACATTGGAAGTGATTTTGCTGAAAATTCAAAGGTTGACTCGCATGATGAGAATGAGTTTTGTGTTGTGGATCCATGCCACAAGAAAAGTAGTAAGAGATCACTAATGACTTATTGAAGAGCACACAAATATCCCTTAAAGAGTAAAAGTTGCAGATATGTCAACTTCAAAATCATTTGAAGGTGTCACACCTTTCATGTTTCATGGAAGAAAATGTTTTGGGTATAATGAAGGGACCTCATGTGGAGGACAACCATGAGGGAGGAGAATATTTGCAGGTGTTTGTAAAGAGCCCCGATGAAGATTATTTTGTTGAAGCACCTGTTGGTATGCAAAATGGAATAAAGGAGTTCTTAGCTATGAGAAATATGGCTGAGGACATTTCAAGTGAATCAACAAGCAAACATGATCATATATTCAGGGACTAGGTAACTAAAAATATCACAGAAATAAAGGATAAAAGATGTACTAGAATTTCTTGCACCGGTGAAGGGTTGCCTGACACATATGCATGGGAAGAGACACATTCTGAAAACCACTTATGGATGGTAGAATGTGATCTAGAGGAGGTGTCTGATCACATTCCATATGGATTAGAAAACAAAATTCCTTGTTCATCCATTGATTGGGTGGATAGAGACACCTTGGGAACGAAGACTGTGGGAGGTAAAGAGTTTAATTTCTGCAATAAATCCTTTGGTGTGAATGGAATTGTCCTAACATGTGGGCAGCCAAAAAGAATTAATTTTCATCCATTGGATACATTCCATACACATGAACATGAGGTGCATTCTAAATTTTTTTGTGCTTCAGGAATTTTGGGATGCAAATGAAGAGTTCCAAGTACATGGCCATTGACCGAGAAAGAATGACTTTTCTCATGGAAGGAGTCCTGTTTTCAGTGGAGAGTTAGAAGAGATCCCTTGTGTTGGACCAGCCCATGATGGGTTTGATGCATCCACACCTTTGTTGGACACATTTTGCAGAGGTTTGTTTTACTATAAATCAATCCACACTTCTAGTTCAACAGACAGACATAGGGATGAAAATTGGGTGAAGGGATTTTTCCTATTGATGCCACATGAGGAGTAGGAGGCTCCCACATATTCCATTAATGAATTAATGGTTCGGCCATGTGGTATGAAAATTTCACCATTCCATTTCTGTGTGTACAAGAAACATCAGAGGCATCTATTTGATGTCTTCATCATGCATGACTATGCATGGAATTTCCACTTGAGTCAGTTTGGTGGAACAAGTAGCATAATGTTGAGTTTTTGCACTAGATCAAAGATAGCAGATGCATAATTCCATGTATGGTGGGAGAATTTTAAAAATGTGGATTTTTCCATGGGGAGAGATGAGCTTCCAGTATGGTGGTATGATTTTCATCCTCTACAATGATAAAATTTTGTTGTTTTTACTGATGAGTGGAAGGAGGCAGATAAAACCATGGGATCCAGACATTCTTAGGGATGACAGAGCTCAAAAGGTGGCAGAAAAATTTGGGTCCTTACAAAGGAGGCAGCGGGATTTGAGAACTCTACTCATTTACCTTAACTGGGTTGGAAATATTGCTAAAGGAAGTGGTATTAGAGAAATGACTATGATAAGAGTGGTGTAACAAAAATATGGTGGAAAAATTTGCAGCACTCTGTGGTGCTTCTGCTTGAGGACAAGCAGATTTGGGAGGGGAGGACTGTCATGTTCCCTCAATTTGACCATTAAAAGTGTTTACCTTGCTAAATTTCCTAGGGGATCAAATTGACATTAATTATTCTTCTTAGGAAAAAATCTTGGTAATAATTATTTTGAGGCATGTATTTAATTTTATTTCATCATTTTTATTAATTATGAAATTAAATGATGTGGAAATAAACTTACCGAGTCAGGAGGGCACATTGGGGACAAGTCAACTTTCCTTGGTGAAAAATAAGAAAATCCATGACAAAAGCAATTAAGGAAATAAAGGGAAATTGCCTAAAAGTAGAAGAAAATCATACAGAGGTAAAAGTAAGAAAGTTTTGCAAAGGGAGGGTGAATTTTCCTTTTATAGAACTCACAAAATCTAGAAGGATAAAAGTAGGAAAGTTTTTGGAAGGAAAGAACAGTTTCCTTATGAGCCAAGAGAAGCAAAAAGTTGTCATAACACAAAAGTAGCATCTTTGACTAAGGGAGGGCGTAGTTTCTAAATGTGAGGGATGATTTGGACTTGGAAACAATTCCACATGGTCCTAATTTCCAAATTTCCCAAGGGGGGGCACTTATGTGGCTAGGGTTAGGGAAACCATGGGGTTGAATTGCTCTCACACGTCACCATTGATCTCCACTTGATAAACAAGTCATCCGGAAAGGATATTAAAGGTGAATTCAACCACATTTATTCATTTTTGTTGATTATTTGATTGCTTAATGCTTATGTGAGCATTACTCCCGAGTGTTGTGCCTCAGACTACTGGGAGATGAGCCCCAACCTTCCATTCCCCTCTCCTTCCATCCCATTCTCTTCCATTGTAGGTGTAGAGCGCTAGCTTACAGAAATTGAAAAATTATCAAATTTATTTGAAGCCTCCATCAAGTTCAGGTCAAGCTCCAGTGAAGCCCATGATTCACCTATAATCCTCACAGCCCCTTGCTGGTCATTATCCAAGCCTCCTGCCCCTTATTTTTGGAGCATATTTGTAATGGTCAGTCCATGATGTAATTTCTATTCTATAATGTCATAAAATTCTGAAAATTACATTTATCAGGTCGATATATCTCTTCCCTTAGAGAATCTTGTCTTAGTTTTTCCAATAAGGCCTTTTTTTTATCAATGTATGGGGGGTAAATGAATAAAAATGAGTTCTATTAGAAATATGCCATGCTGGGGAAGTGATTGAGTGTTTAAATGTTTATAAAACTTATATTTACCTCTTTTACAGTTCTTTTGTTTTACAGAAATGAATTTGAGTTGATTTAGCTGCTCCTTTTAGAGCCTAGCTAGATTACTAGCTTTTAATAACTAGTTTTGGTAAAACTGATGTAAAAAAAGTTTTGTAAACTCAAACTGAGATCCACCAGTTCTTTTGGGTCACTAATAGGCACACCTTCCCACAACCAAATCCAAAACCATTTTTTGTTGGGTTCGTACTACCTTTTGGGATCCTCCTTTGCGCATGGTTTCCCTTGGCCAAAAAGTCCAAAAAAAACCCAAATCCATCCCATTTTTCTTAGAAATGTCCAGAACCATTAATGATGTTATATTAATACTAGAAAACCCCTCTGTAAGTTTCCAGAATCCCCTGGTTGAAACAGACCGAACTACCCTCTTTAGTTTCACGGTTTGGCTGCCCAGAAGCATGGTAGTAGGTTTACCCGAAGCGGATTCTGAACCCTAAATGGAACTATATATAAATGTGATAAGGGAGAGGTAATTCCATATCTAAATGTATTTGGTTTATGTCCTGTGTTCACTCCCTTTGCTTGCAAAAATTCCCATAAGAATTCCCTAATTTGCCCTGTCCGAGAAGGTTTTCTATGAACTAATTTAATTTCAAAAATTTAATTAAAAAAAATTGCAGCAAGCTAATATTCTGATCTGCACATCAGATCACAGATATTACATGATGCAATGCTGTTATATACATTCTAGGACAATTAGCTAAGGGATGATGGTCATATCACTTAAGCCTTGTTTGGGACAACAATGTTACTATACAACTTGAAAGCAATGTATGGCATGCCAAATGCATGTTTCTTGGAACTTTTGAGGAAGCTAACCATCAACTACCTTATATTTTGAGGAATCGTGTTACACAATCAACATTGAAAATGTTTTATTTTATGAATGTTAAATGACATGGTACATTTATATTTCCCACTAACTGCAAGTTATTCAAATATAAGGTACTTTCGATGGATAATGTCTTTCCCGACAACCACGAAGGGGGAAGACAAATGTTTAAAATGTTGGGTGTTGAGTACATATCATATCATGCATGTCCCAATGGTTGTATTCTATATAGATGAGAATATGAAAACAAAGAGATATGTCCAAAATATGGGCATGACAGGTACCAAGTATCGAAAAATAAGGCTAAAGCACATGCTCCTCCTCATAATATATTGAGGAACATTCCTATAATCCCAAGGATTTGAAGGTTATTTTGTTGCAAAGAATTATCTATACTGTAGGGATGTCATGCATCACATTGAAGTGAGGAAAGAGTTATGTGAATCCAAACATATTCAATATCCGTGAATCATATAGAGGATGCATGGCCCAATAAATTCAATGATGAAGTACATAGCCTTCGAGTGAGCATAACCATTGATGGTGTCAACCCATTTTCCCAACCAAACAATAGCTATTCTGTTTGGCCTATAGTAGTGATCAATACCAATATCGCCTCATGGTTCTCTGTGCATAATGAACATCTTATATTGGCTCTTACATTCCTTGGTAGAAGACAAGTGAAGAATATGGATGTTTACCTACAACCATTGATCAATGAATTGAATAAATTATGGGAAGGGATACAAGTATATGATGTATTGAGACCCATCTCATCAGAGATTAGTTTTGCATTGTATGACATATGTGCATACACCACACATGATTATCTCGGGTTAGGAGTTTTCTCAGGTAAACATGTTGTTTGATTGGATTACATCCAAAGCAATATTTTTTGGCATATTTAATTCGATGCAACTATTTTGATCTTTACCACAAATGTGATCTATATACCATAACATCATAGGTCTTGTAACAAAAGGTTATCATGGATGTAAATGTTGTGGACCTTCTATCAACTCTAGGTGGTCCAAATACCTACGAAATGCAGTGTATGACTGCTATAGGGTATTACTCTTATAAAGCCACCCCTATAGAATATAAACATTTGGTTTCAATGGTAAACCAAAGAGGACTCAAATTCTTGAAATAATGACACCGAATGACTAGCTTCCGAAATATGACAAAGAGAAATGACATATGACAGAGAGAAGGATAATGAATTTGTAGAGATGCTTGACTTAAATGGGGAACCTATGTTCGATGATCTTGAATTCTTTGACACCTATGTTAAGAAAATATCCAAAGGGATGAAAATAAAATCGATATTTTATGAGCTCCCATATTGGGAGCATATTAACATTGTCCACTTATTAGATCCCATGCATATATTTAAAAATGTTTCATGTTCTTTGTGGTATCACATATAATCCAAAAAAAGTGACAAGTTAATTGTTAGGAGAGACCTTATTTCTTCATATACTAAAAAGAAGCATTGGCCAAGACAAGAAAATATAGGATAGGTTGGCCCCTCTTTTTCATATAAAAAATGCGATGTCCCATGGATTTTTAAGAAAATATGATATTTATTTGGAAAAAGGAAGTTATATTGGGTGTGAAGGAACCTTATTTATATGGGTCTACTCTATTGCGCTACTTCATTGCATACAAACTGCTGTTGGGTTTAAAATCACATGACCATCTCAACCTTCTATGGGTACGTACAATACCAAAAAAATGTTTTTATTTTTATTTATATATTTTACCACACAAGTTAAAATGCAATTAACTTTTTATGTTTACTTTGTAGTGTCATTATCTGTTGTTTTTATATTGGTGTGTGAATCACGACTTTCCTAATGACCCGTGACATGCCATATCTAGAGCATCTGCATTTGTATGGTGGATCACATCAAAGGATATTTACATCTCTAGCATTCCTCGGAGCCGTCAAGAGATAGTTGAGATTGTTTGTATGTTTGAGAAGGAACTACCGACGAGTTTCACAAACTTGTAGGTTCATCTTCTAATTCACCTAGTTGATAAGGTTGAGTCAGTTGGGTTGGTATCATGTCACTATATGTTATTCTTGGAGAGATACATGAAAAAAATGAAGGGATTTGTTCGAAAAAGCGCAAAAACCGAGGGGTACATAGTATATGAGTTGTTCTATTATTCTAGTGAGTACATTAAGCAAATTGACCACACACCAGATCCAATTATTTGGGATGATGAACTTCACGAGGACAAAAGGGAAGGGGAGGTATTGGAAACAAATGAAAAAATGCACATGATAAATTGTAAGTCACTTATCTTTCGATTTTCACATTTCCACATAGTAACTATTCACAACAAACTTCAAAATCTATATTTTTTTCCTTACATACCGAATGTGGTTTTTTTTTCCATGAATACAACAACGAATTCAAAAATTGATGCAATCAATAAATTCGATCTTTAAAATGTAGAGGAAACATAGCTGTAGTTCGCATTGTATGAAGAGAAGAGGAGGAAATGGGACATTGACATAAAATAAATTAGGTGGTTGCATGGTAGAAGCATGTATTTTCCAGATAATTTAAAAGAAAACATGCTAATGATTTTTACCTACAGTTGGGTTGTAGTCCAAGTTAGAAATAAATATGGTGGATTTGGTTGTTACCCGCTTGAAGAGGAGGATGCTCTAAACATTGGGATTAGGTGAAAAAACTTAGTAATAATATTTTTCTATACATTTCTAACTTTACAATGGAAATTTGAATGATGACATCTATGTTTAATATATTAATGGTTGGGTTATTAGACATATGCCACCATCTTTTGTTAACTTTTTTTATAGGTGCATTCGTTCCCATCTATGTGGGATTATGGACATCACTTTCACACCGAGGATGCTAATGATGGATGTCTCACACAAGATTATGGAGTGGAAGTCAAGTTTGAACAATATAGTCGTGCTAGCCACTATGATCAAAACCTGATAGGAGGGATGTTGGGATATGTGATAAAGATACAAGAGATCACTCAAGTGGAATTCTCATTAGAGGAAATTTCAACTCAAAATGGGCCTTTTAACTTTAACTCGAATTCCATGTCATCATGTGTTAGCCAATGAAATTGCTTTAAATTTGAAATGCTGTATAGGTATTAAACACTTTTTTAATATAAATTTGGGGATAGGTATCATAAAAAAACTACTTTTTTTGTTTGTAATTTCGACATATCTCCCCATGTTTTTACTCAAATTTCGATCAGGAGAGCTTATTGGATGCGGAATTAAATTCTGCATCCAACAAGTACCCACTTGGCATACTTTTGATGGGCCCCTCTACCCCAAAAATAAGAAATACCTGAAAACATGTGATGATGATGTCATCATCACATTTTTTCAGGTATTTCTCATTTTTGGGGTAGCAAGGTCTATCAAAAGTATGCCGAGTGGGTACTCGTTGGATGAAGAATTTAATTCCGCATCCAACGAGCTCTCCCGATCGAAATTTGAGTAAAAACAATGGGAGATATGTCGAAAATACAAACAAAAAAGTAGTTTTTTTCTTTTCTTCCTCCAAAATTAATAAATATTATTTTATTATTTTAACTATTATTTTATTAATTTTTTTTAGGAGGCCCATTTTGAGTTGAAATTTCCTCTAATGCATCTTTCAAATGTGTTATTTTTTGGTGCATATGTGCGACATATTTGACAGGAATAATGTTAAGGAAGATCCTGCTAGTGGGTTGATATGTACCAACTCTAGAAAGATGTGGGATGAAAGCAAAGAGCCTTATGTTTTCCAAAAACATTGAAACCAAGTGTTGTTTTACCTGTATGTGTTGGATAAATATTGGTTGTTCATATTAAGACACAACCCTATATCTAAACATGTTTTTGAGAACAACAATGCTATCACGCCAGCTAAGGAAGGTAATGGGGGTGATGGAAATGAAGAGTGATATGTACATGTTTTATTTCATCATTTATAAATTGAGATAAAATTCTATTATTGTTATATTTGATTATCTAATTACATTGTTTGTTTCATGTTATGACAGTGGAAATGGAAAGTTGATTATTGGATGCAATGTTTAAACAATTTGAGTTGGTTAACACTACAATATGATGTGAAATATGTTTCATGTCTATAGAGTAATTTGTGATTGTATGCCATTCTCCACACTTAGAGATGATGTTTCTGGCTTTCCATTCAGTTCATTGTAGTGTGGTTTTTATCATTTAATTTATTGTATTGTTACATCTAGATCATAATCGACTAATTAGAATGCAAATTATCATTGATGTTAATCATATTTATCGTACGCTGTAATTTAAATTACTCTCATTTGAATAAAAGGGTTTATTTAATGAATATATTATACTTAGACACTTATATTTTATATTTTAGATACTTAGACATGTATATATCATTAAGGAAGAAAACACTAATAGCAAGAATGAAAGGTGTATATCCTTTAAAATTATGGTGTAATAAATTAAAAATAACAAACACTATATTTTTTAAAATCCTGTATCTGGAATATGCATATGCATATCTATATGTATTTAAAGTTTCATTGTTGATGGCCTATCCCATCATTTGAACTTGGTTAGAATGGGTCTTGGGAACGTGACCAATAAAATGGTTAAACTTTTCAAGAAAGCACACACACACAAGAGCTGAAAGTGTATTATGAACCACTAAGGATATACCATTACTTAACCTTAACCATCAAAGAGGTACTCAGTAATTATCAACATAATCCATACTCATTAATTCTCAAGGAAACACTTAACATAATTCAAGGGAATACTCATCATAAATAATCAAGAAAATACTTGTACAAAACATAAAGTCCAAATAAATCATCATGAGGTGCATCATAAAAATCAGCAATTGATTACAAGGGATCAACATAAAAAATGTCATGCATTATAGTTGTTGTAATTGTTGGCCTGCGAAAGTTTTGACATGATTTTTGGAAGTAGTTTTGGTGTGAACAAGAACAAGGTGAAGTGGTCCACGAAAGCAGGACAAGATCCGACGAAGCATATGAGAAATAGGGAAATGAGACATTTTGACGATGTCAATGCGAATTTAGTTAGGAGTGGGTAGAATTTTGTGTCCAGTTGTAATTATGAGTCGAAGTAGTGGGCGCGGGGGTCAGGCTGTCAGAAAGCCTATATATATGTATTGGGTTGGGAATTTTGGGGTCATCTAGTTAATGAGTTAAGTTGGTGAACAAGTAAGTAATTTTTGAGTAAAAATGTCGAAGTATTTTTGTTATGAAGAAAATATGTTATGGGGATATTGTATGAGTGAGTCGCAAGGGGTTGCATATATATGAAATATTAGTGTAGAGATTTGTTGTAAGAAGAAGAAGAGAACAAGTCTACAAGCTGTATGCACATACATGAAGTGCTTGTTTATTGCGACTCATGAATAAGAAAAAAAAATCATACTTTTTCTTTTGTTTTGGGTTTCCATGTAAAATCATGGTGTTCAATATGTGTGATTGATGATTATGTGTGTTGTGATATCTTATCTTATTCGGATATGTCGATTAAATGTTATCACTTGTGATTTAATATGAAAGGATGTGAATGTTGCATAGTTAGTGAATGTATCTCCTAATTAGTCTCATTGCTTAATATGGAATGTAAAAGATTTGTCAAGCTCTGTGATGTTGAATATTAGGGATTTAGGTCACTCCCCTTCTCTATTGCATAAATCTAGGTCCCATAGTTCCCATAGGTAGCTCGAGCGAGACTTCACCTACTTCGCAAGTGATGCCAAAAGGGACGAGATCTTGGGTTTTGTTGGTGAATTAGTTAAGTGAACTTAGGGAAAAGTAGATTTGTGCGAACAAATGGTTCAATTGCTAGGACTGGGGCCTTCGTCAAAATGTGAAATGGCATCCATCTAAACCAAAGATTGAGGATTGGATCAACTAGAATCCAAGGGGATTTTCTCAAGAACATAATAGAGATCCATTCCTTGAATGCAAAGAGTGGCTATACAGGTACGTTTTTTTGGATATTCATGAAATTTTCTTGCCGAGTTCCCTAGAATATTAACTGAGTGGTTGTCGAGGTTAACCTTCCAAAATAGGTGTTTTCAAGGGGGTGAACCTAGATTTTGGACACTTGAGCTAATCCAAACCCTTAAAGGTGTTAACAATAAGATATCCCACACTGTTGATTATTGATTGGATAGTATATTGGAGGGGTATACTACTCAGTTTACTGTAGACATTATGAAATCATACCACATATTAGAAATATAATTTTTCAAAGGACCGTGAGGTAAGTATTTAAAATATTTAAATTTGTGGATTAAAATGATGTTTCATGAAAAATAGATTTTGAGGATGAACTCTGAGGAGTAAATCATTTTTTTAGGCTGGATCTAGGTGTCGACTTAAGGATGGTCCAGGAGAATGCAAAAGAATGAACCAAGATGATAAGGGGAGAAGAGGGTGATATGCATGAAGAGTGTGGTTTCTATGAAGAGGGAGAATATTTTGGTTAAACAAGAGAAGGAGGGATGTGACAAAGAGAGAGTGTTTCAATGTGACTAAAGGACGCGACTATGAACTAGTACCATATCTGGAAGAAGAATATTATGATAAAGAGGAGGATGAAGAGGAAGATTACTGGTTTATTTTAGAAGAATAAATTGTAGATCCATCTCGTACCAAAGGATACAACATACCCATGATCCCACGTACATATCCAGAAGATGAGGTGAGAAACAATATTGCATCACAATTTTTATAAGCAAGTAACAACAGTGATAGTAGTCAGAATAATGGTTTGACTAGTAGCAAAGTTCAAAGTGTCGATCTTATAGTATTAGGTCAATCAGTACCCTCCCGGAGCAGAATGGTTGTTTCATGGAGATGGATCAGAAGATCTGAAACAACATTGGTTTCTATGTGAAGTTGTATGGATGTTTAAGTAAATGCAAGATGACAATGTGAAAATAGTGCAGTTAATTACGACCTTTTAGAGTCGCGCTTTATATTGGTTTATGAAAATTGCAAAGGTACATGCTGGAACAACATATAAGACACTAGAATATATTAGGGCTGCATTAACAAATGAATTCTGGAAGATGAAGTCTTATTCATAGTGCATTACTGAGTTAAAAGAAATCTAGCAGTTAACAATTGAATCACTATGGGACTTTGACCAAAGATTTAATACCTTGATGGCTCGTGTGAGTTTTCAAATGACCAATGTTAAACATAAGGAATGGTTCATAGCCACATTGTTTCCACATATAAGGGTTCCATTCATGCAACATGATATCGAGTCGCATATCGAGGCCCTTGAGCTCGCTATGAAGATATAAGCATTACATGTAGGAGAGATTGGTGTGGGTATGGCTGATATCTAGTCACAGTTGGAAAAATTATCATTACAAATTCAATATATTAAGAAAGTAAAAGACATTAGAGAATAAGTTTGGTGTACCAGATGTAAAAAAGAGGGTCACCATAAGGATCAATTCCCACCATTCCATGAATATATAGTCGTGAGAGCTCCTAATTATTTCAATGATGGAGCTAGAGTTTGGTGTGGAATGAGGAGATTTTTAATTTCCTTCTATTTACTTAGAAAACAACTAATAATTTGTACATTAATTCTCAACCCGAGGTTCATTGAAAACTTACGAGTTACTGTGCATTGTATGTGCGAAACACAATAACCTATTATATTGGTTTATCTAATTGAAGTTGTAGATCAATAACATTACTTAACAACAGTGGTATGAATAGTTACACAGTATTGGAAAGGAACTACCAACTAAAAAATTACCGAAACTAAGTGGCAAGGAAAGTAAATCACATGATAGGAAAGTAAAATAAACGACATGAATGTAAGTGATAAACTAAATTCACGCTTACTAGAAAGTAAATTCTAAAACTAAACTCACACTTTGCAAGAAAAGTAAATTCTAACACTCATTCACACTTTGTGGGAAAAGTAAATTCTAAAACTACATTCACAGTGTGCATGAAAGTAAATTCTAAGGATATGCTCACACTTTGCAAGAAAGTGAATTCTAAATCAAAGTTCACATCACACTTGACAGAAAGGTAAATTGCAGAAATAAAATCTAAAATCTATCATTCCAAATACAAGTTTATACTGTTTATGATCCAATGTAGTAAATAACATTATTGCATTAATCACATTCATTGTAAAAATAAACATTTAAATCATTGATCTATGGATTAAAATGAAATTGCATAAATAAACTACATAACTAGATATGCAAAATTATTTACTTAAAACAAAGAGACAAATTAAAACTACATGATCATAAAATAAATAAAATCACATTGCAAAAAGAAAATGATAAAACTAAGAACTATATTGAATCAATATGAAATTGAATTTATTCCATGATTATTTGGATGATTGCTTTAAGAGTCCTCTTATAGAATGGATAAGGAGCTCTTAATTATACATGTGTTCTCCATAACAAATAGTAAATGAGGATCCAAAATATCCGCAACAGTTTACTAAATTTTGAATCTCAAAAACTAATTCAAAAATAGTTGCAAGATCTTTGTTAACTACATGCTATTTAGAATACCTTTGAATTCAAATTCGTCTTTAGAAAGAGAGGCTATAACAAAATAGTCAAAACTAATCCCGAATGTCTCCTTACAATTTTTTAATTCTTAGGTAAATCATATATTTGATAGAGATCTTTAAATATTTGTGGATAAGCCAAATATGCACTCATATCTACCTCCATTTGTCATATTTTATTTTCAAATAATTTAACATCATGATTTGAGACATATAAGAATAATAGAAAAATGGATTTGTAAAAATCCATTACTCCTAATGAATACATTTCTCCAAATTTGGTGGTTGAAGCTAAATTTGAATGATTGACTTTATGTAGCTTTTGTAGGTTTTGTAAGAGGTTCCACAACTTCCTATAGAGTTTATGTAGCATCCTGTATAGTTTCTGTAGTTTCCTGTAGAGTTTCTGCAACTTCATGTAGAGTTTCCACAACTGCCCACATAGTTTCTGCAACTACCCGTCACAGTTTTTGTAGCTACATGTATAGTCTCTGCAATTTCCTATAGAGTTTTTGCAACTATTTGTAGAGGTTCTGCAACTGCTATAGAACTTCGTCAAAGATTTTGTAGCTGTATAGTTTCCACAGCTGCCTGTAGAGTTTCCAAAATTGCCTGTAGATGTTCCATAGCTGCTGCAAAACTCCCTCAAATATTTTGTAGCTACTTCCAACAGATGAGTCAACATTTAAATCAAATACATAGTACACTAATTCTCTCAATGTTAATAAAAAATCAAATGAAATACTAAGACATGTGATGGAAAAATAACTTGAGCATAGAAACCCGTATATGATCATAAGAAGGGATTAGTGCATGAATATGGATAATCAAAAGGGATAATAGATAATGTGAAATGATGATAAAAATGTGCTAAATACAATGCTTTTCATCTCCCCCAAACTGAAAATGTTGCATGTCCTCATGCAACCTTGTGTCAATCAAGATGAATGAATGATATTCCTTTTCTTACTGCATACCCCCAAATTCACTGTTAATGATCCACAACCACAATTTCTGATCATTAAGAATTGTAAAGTATCATTCTGAACAAGTTTTCATGTCAACATTCCTTCAAAAATAACATTTTCAAGGAAAAATAAATGCAAGAACTAGGTTATGTAGCCAATGGACTAGCGATTTGTAGCTAGACTTGTGATTTGTAAGAAACAAAATGTTGAACAGTAACTTTCAAAAAAAAGTGATTTACCCAAAAATACAATATAGGTTTTTACCAAAATTGGCAGGGGAAATTATTCTTCTCCCAGTCAAAAAATTGATGAAGCCCACATCATGGAAGGTTTTTGAGAAAATGAGAAAATGGATGTAGATGACTATGCTTGATTTCTTGAAAACCATGAATTGGATTGAGCTTAAACTTGTTGTAGTTTTTACTATTACCATAATTATTGTATCCTCAATTAAGAACCTATTCACATTTGGGAGATATCATTGAATCAACTTTTGCATTTTTTTTATAAAAATGAAGTGTCAGGAAGTTCAAAATTTATGTTCTTTGATTCGTTGTTTTTGCTGCTCATGAATTCATCCCCATAGTGCTAGTTATATATTAGCAAAACAACACCTTACAACATGTGCTAAAATATACTAATGAAGTGATACGAGGTTTCCCTTAATTTTTTGTAGGTTGTCAAATAAGAACCATTGAAAAACTATCTTTAAAACACCCTGAAACTGTGTTAAATATATTCTTACTGGATTTGAACTCTCCATCCCATATTTTAGGTGTATTCTGATCTATTTTTTCATGTAATTGATAAATCATAACATCTTAAAGGGTCACCATCCTGATGGGAACATAATGAAACAAATAAGCCTCAAGTATCTGTATTTACCGATTTCGATCATACTCACCAACCATGCATTTCTGATTTCTTTGAAAGGTTCCACCCAACCTTCGTTAGATGGCTCTGCAATTATTTTATTCTATAAAGTGTTCAACTCACGTGTTTCAATATTTATGTGACTTCTGGGAAAACCTGAAAGTAGTTTATTTTTTATATAGTATTATGAGGCCGTTTTATTGTGTTAAACAATCCCCCCAAGCTGAGAACACAACATGTCCTCATGATGTATTGGAAAATAAATGGATGATGTTTCTGCAATTAGACTATAAAGGTGGAAATTTTCTTAAGTAGATTCCTTTGCTATGTAATGCTGAAAAATTGAAAGAAAAAAAACAAGGTTTTCATGTTGAAACTTGAATCTTGATAGCCAATTTTAGATTGTTGTAGGTTTTTCTGCCATCATTTGGGATGCAATCATGCCTCTTCAAGATATTAGGATGGCCTTTGTAATATCTTCCTCTCTTATATGATGAATAATCTTTTACATTAGTTGTTACCATTACATGTCCACCATTCATTTGTGAAATCTGTTGGCCATGACAACCCATAATGAAAATAATTATTCCTCCAAATATAATGCATAGGTCATACCTGGGAGTCTCCTTACCAATAAAATTCAATCAATTTTGTCACAAAGGAAATGATTAGGACCCACATATATAGTGGAAATGATGCATCCATGCATAGAGTAGTTCAATGAGTATACCTTCAAAGACAAAAATGCCTCTGATGAGAAAATGGGAATGAATTATATTTGTTTCTTAGTATGAGATGACCAATTTATAAGGCTGAAGAAAATTTTATTAGTCATGATATATGGAAAAGTAATGTTCCATTCATATGGCCTCCTTGTATGCAGATATAATATGTTCAAAAGATATTTATTTAAAGATAGACCGATGTAGTTGTCTTTATTATCTTTGGTTACATACTACTAATGAATATTGTGACAATGAATATTCATCGTTGGATGTCTAGAGTCATTCTCATTGGCATAAAATTTTATCCTCATGAATCACTCATTTATAGTTTGACCTTGTTTGATCTTCTGAGGACCTACAAAAAACTGGTACTTACCGGAAAACATAAGTTCATGGAAGAAGAGAGGTGATCAATCTCTCTTAATCCCAAAAATATTCAAGATAAATACAACAATTTCTTGTAAAACAAATTCAAGAATATAGAATAAATTCAAGGAATATAAAACAAACAAAAAATTATTTTTACCTGTTGGAGAGCGATGATTAGTCTAGACTACCCAACTGTAATTTGTTAATAGCTTCTTCTTTTCACAATTGATTTGAGTGATTAAAAATAAAAATGAAGTTTCATTAATAGGTATAACTCTAGTACAACCATGTTTTTAAAATTCAAAAATATGGTATTCAAAATCTGCTAAAGAACATCCTGCAAGTTATACTAGTTCACAATTCTAGCCTAGACCAATAATCCTTAATTTGAGCATAACGTTTTCTTTTAGAGACAGATCAAATCGATTCAAATTGGAGATTAAAGTAGGTTCCAATATATAATTCCAATATAAATAGTTTTTAATTATAATAATAATTGATGGGTGAAATATTCCAATGAACAACCTATGAGACAGAGTCCCAGGAGTGCTTATGATAGGAAATTAGTGTTTTGGGCATAAATTTATCGTATGTTATCATAATTGATTGATTCAAATTAAGTTTAAAATAGAATCATAGTGGAATATTCCTTAGAAATAGGTTTGAAAAATTCATCCTTTTAGGCAACAAAAAAAATACTGCTCGATATCTATTCCTAAGCTTCCTACCCTACACCTAGTCAATGTTTTGACCATATCTTTTTTGTTTGATACCCAATTTGAAAAAATCAAGTTGGATTAGAAACTATATTTCAAGAGATACTTTGGATAGAAACAAATTTTAAAAATGTTCCCATATGTTCCCTCAAAATATGACTATCTCTACCGTGTTTTCAGTAACTCCAACATGCTAAAATGCCCCAATAGCCAATTTCTTAATGAATGATGATATAAATGGGAGTAAATGTTTGTAGAGGTATTATTTAAATTTAAAGAATCCAAATAATAAAAAATTCAATAATATGAATCCTAATTTGTGTTATANGGATCTTATCTGAGAGAATAACATGCACAACAATAATCACAAGAGACAAGAGACACAAATAATTTTCCTCGGGGAAACCATAAAGGAGAAAACCCCACAAATTCCTCAGAGATAGAATGAGCACCAATGGCAGCAGTAAAACCCAAAGATAGAAAATATGATCTCCAACAACTGTTCTCTCTCTCACTTGTGTGAGCTCCTCTTCTCTCACCTATGTGCTATAGCTGGGTGAGTGTGTGTGACAAATAGAGAGTATCACTCTCTATTTATACTAGGTTTTGACTTGACAATTAATTACCAGGGCCAACATCTCTAGGAGAGTCTAATAACCCTAGTGCCCCTCAACTGTGGGGACTTTATCCCCGCTGATCAACAAGGAGGGTTAGCCTCAACCCAATTGTGGGGACTATTGCCGTGACTTACAACAGAGGGTTAACCTCATTGATTTGCATGACTTTATTGTATTAATGACTTTCTCGATAGGATCATCTGGGTACAATGTAATACAAATGATTCTCCCAATAGGAACATCGGGGTACAATATAAGTGAATACATTCTGAAGTTACAAATACATCAACAATCCCTCTTAACTAAGAAGGTATTCTCTTGACATAATTCATCAGCACAAGTCTTGTTCTCTGGATCATCACTGCTTCGCTATGGTGCTATCTCTCAATTCTACTCATCACAAGAAGTTCTACAAAGCAAAACCTTTTTCATACTGGTTGTATGCCTAGCCTCCATGTAGGTCTTCATCTTCTTCAACACTTATATCTGACCATGGGAAGAACACATACAACATCCATGTCAGAAAGGCCCTCCCAGCACTTACATATGACCATGGGAAGAACACATCCAGCATCCATGTCAGAGAGGAACGCCTAGCACTCACATCCATCAGCATTGTAGGACACACCATCTACCATCCGAGGAAAGGCCTAGCACTTGCATCCACTGGCACGATAGGACACACCATTTATTATCCAAGCAAATGCCTAGCACTTACATCTACTGGCATGATAGGACATGCCATATATCATCTAGAGAAAGGCCCAGCACTTACATCTACTGACATAGTAGGACACACCATCTACTATCCAGAGAAAGGCCCAACACTTACATCTGACCCAGTCAGAAATGCCCAGCACTTACATCTTACCCAGTCAGAAAGGCCCAACACTTACATCCTCTGGCATAGTAGGACACACCATCTACTATCCAAGGAAAGGATCATCACTTACATCCACTCGAATGATAGGACACACCATCTATCATCTAGAGAAAGGCTCTGCACTTACATCCACTAGCATGATAGGAAACACCATCTATATTATGGGGAAAGGATCTGTACTTATATATGACCATGGGAGGACTCGCCTACCACCATGTTAGAAAGGATCCACACTTACATATGACCATGGGAGGACCCACCTACCACCATGTCAGAAGGGCTCCACACTTACATCTGACCGTGGGAGGACCCACCTACCACCATGTCAGAAGGGATCTGCACTTACATCTGACCATGGGAGGACCCGCCTGCCACCATGTCAGAAGGGAACACAGACTCATCACTTCCCCTTGGAAGGAACCTCGATTTGGAGAACACCAAGCTTCTCCCTGAAGTACTCAAACTTTACTCTGTCCATTTCTAGTATAGAATCACACCAGGGATAATTACATCCAAGGATAACCTGCGAGCTTCACCAAGACTGATTACATATGAGGAAAACCCAACAGGACCGTTTACGTCTAAGAAACCTATGAGCTTTTCCAGGATTTTATGCTCAAACAACCTGTCTCACCAGCTATGCTAGAACTCCCTTTTTCAAGAGATATCAATTTGGATCACAAACTAGAGCTTCACTGCTCTTCTCTCGACTGTTCTCAATGCCATGCAGGACTCCTTCCTGCTAATACAATAGATCACCCCTGATCCCATACTAAATCAACACCCTGAAGTTCTCTTCCTATCTATTGCACTGTCTTCCCAATCTGAATCAACATAACCCTCCAGGTTAATCTTCTGATTCGCCTCATACTTGAGCCCGTAATCAATTATACCCTTCAGGTACCTCAAAATATGCTTTGCAAAAATCAGGTGAACATGTCTCGGATCTGTTAGGAACTGGCTCAATGTGTTCATAGAAAAGCATATATCTGGTCTCATATTCATCAGGTACATCAAGGACCCAATCATCTGATGATACATTGTAGCGTCAACCGAATTTGATGAAGCATCACTCAATAGCTTCAGGTTTGATGCCATAGGTGTTTTCATGGCCTTGCATTCCATCATCCTAAACCTCTTTAGGATATCCACTGCATACTTCCCTTGTCCCATGGATATTCCATACGCATTCTGCCACACCTCCATGCCTATAAAGTAGTGCATCATATCCAAGTCCTTCATCTTGAACTTGGCAGCAAGTATCCTTCTTGTAAATTTAATGAGTTCCTCTTTTTTGTCATGAATAAGTCATCGACATAAAAACAGGAGCATCACTGGTATTCCACCTTCAACCTTGAAGTAAAGGTTGGAATCCTCTTTACTCTTAGTAAATCCTAGAGTCATCAGTAATCTGTCCATCCTGTCATACCATGTTGAACCTCAAGATATTCTATAGTCACTCCCTCTGAAGTGGAGCATCACTCTCCCTCTACATTTCATAGTCTATGTATTGAAACATACTGTACTGGAGTGACAAGTAGCTTCCTCTGCTACTATTATTCTATGTATCCATCTAGGGTCATTGGATACCAATATCCTCTATCTTGAAAACGTTCTTCTCACACCCATCTGTGAGATTGTCATCCTCTATAGGATTTCATCTTCAACCTTGTAGAAAAGGTTAAGATATTCATCACTCTAGGTGATCTTCAAGATCCTCATGTATGTGTTATCCCATGGGTGTCTTCTGAGCCCGTACAAGGACTTCTTTAATTTGCACACGAGTCTTCCTGTGATGTGTCTTAACTTCTAGTGGTTACAATTGTCTCTTCGTAGTCTATTCCTTCTTTTTGTGAGAGGCCTCGTGCTACAAATCTTGCCTTGTATCCCACTATGTTTCCATCTACTGCATGTTGGATCATGTAGATCCATATGGAAGATACTACGGACTTCCCTTCAGGTCTTGATATCGCATCCTAGACATCGTTCTTCTTGAACTTGTACTCTCATTCCCTTTCTTCTTGGCTTCTTCTTCATAGTTGGAAGGTTCTGCATCAATGATGTCGCTCAACAGTGTTACATAACGGCATTGTGTCTGAGGCCTATTGTAGTCTCATCATACTATTCTTCATTTTGGTTATTTCTTTAATTGTCTTCACTTGTTCTTTAGAATGAGTCTCATCCTTCTTTTCTTGTAAGCGATTGTACGCGATATTTCCTACAAGTCAAATTCACCAATTGTATGGTTCGAATAATTTCATAAGGCATATTCACAATGGAAAATTCTTATGCATAACGATATAATCATGCAACTATTTTATCCAATACAACATTCATCCATATCTCATGGAAACTTTCTAGATTCCATCCATCTCCACCAAGACATCATTGAGATTGTGCACTAATCCAATATGTTAGCAAAGAGGTTTCATTCGAGATAAGTAGTAATGGAGAGTTAAATAGCACCATGAGCTACTTACCCATCACATGCATATTAGTATTATACCGTCATTAATGCAAATATTCTATCATGCATAATACATCAACTGAATATAAACAAATCCATAACAAAACAATATTATGAAATGAAAATTGAATACTTATCTTTATTTGTTTCATGGGTAGACTCCTTCTTTCAACTTCATCATCTTCTTTATTCATAACCGCATAAGTTTCTTATCCAAATGCTTAATATGGATAAGAGGTTCTTCATATTCCTCATTGCTTGAGGGATCTTTTTGAATTGTGAGTTCTTGATCTTCAGTTGCTCCCATCTTCTCTTCTCTTATTATGGGTCGAGCTTCATATTGTGTGTGCTCTTCCTAGAGTCTACTGAAAGTAATCACTTCCTTCTGGAACACATTCCTCAAATGAATGAATCCCATGATCTTAGGAGGCCATTCAAGGTGGTTATCACAACGTCTGCATTCTCTAATTATTCATCCATTGCTTCAAGTTATTCTTTGATTTGAGAGACCCTTGTAAATTATGACTGTATGGTCTTTGCATTCTGGATCTTCACATTCTTCAACTGGTTTCTCAAAGTCATCTTCTGATTTATGTTCTTCCCTTAAAATAGCTTGGTCAAGGAATCAAACATATCTTTAGTGTCTTTAGGGAAGACACTTGTTGTATAAGGTGATCCTTGATTGAATCAGCAATGATATTCTTGGCATTGACCAAGTTCTTATTGGGTAAGGATTTAGCCTCATCTCCCTCTGGAACTGGAACCTCTCCACTTATGTAGGTGTCCAATTCATTTTCTTTAAGAACCAGTGAAAAATTATACTTCCATGCTCATAATTGTTCAGCTTCACCAAGCTTGTCATCAAGCTGGTGTGATAGGTCATTTTGAAATGAGAACCTCAAATGTAAATAGCAAAAGATTAGATCTTACCAATTTGAGGTGTCCGTCCTGGTTCCTGATCTGGCTGATCTAGGGTTTGTTAGAGAAACCATAATTTGCAAAACTTGGAATATTTTAGATATGATTGGATAGAAATATGGGCCTATTCAAGGTGAGCTGTCCAATGTACTCCTTTTCTGAAAACAGTGGAGGGAAGCTCCTGGAACAAGAAGCCCTAGTTTTCCAATTTCCTCTACAGCAATTCCTGATATTGTTTCTACCATATCTATGAAATTAATGCTCTTCTATGTCTAAAATTTTGTAATGAGGTAGCCTCGTCTGTCCTCTTTCCAACACCATAGGTTTGAGCATAATTGGTTTCACATATTGGGACTTATGAGATTTTTCCCAAGGTGGCTTATTTTAGGACTATTCAGAATAACACACTTGTACGGACTTCCACGTGTCCCTGTTTCATCATCAGGGTCTAAAAACTTTACCACAAAAACTAAATTCCATGCCCTATCTGGAACATCTTGTGAAATTAAATTTGGACCTTTGTAGCCCAAGATATAGAAATTCTCCCTAGGTCTCCTGTTTAGGGATGAATCCTGGAAGAGGATGGAACCTTGATTTGGAGGAATCATATCTCCAAGAATATAGAAAATCATGAGGCTGAAATTTTTACACAAGGTACATCAGTATTTTATCATCGGCCTATGAAATTTTTTGCCTCTGATACCTCTTCAATCCGGAGATATAGTGAATGTACCAAAACTACCAGTTTTAGTATTTTAGGGTTTTTCAGGCCCAAGGTCAAAGTAGGGTTTGACTTTCCCGGAGTTTCACTCAACCAAAAATTTCGTCCTTGGTCTCTAAAATTTGATTTTGATGAGGAGAGCAATCCCATGCTAGGCTCACTAAAAAGTTCCTCTTTTGTAAAAAGCCCTAATTTCTCGCAGCGAAAACTGAAAAATTCCCATAATCAAATTTTGCTTTAACAGAAAGATGCGCCCTTCAATGGAGAGGCAGCCTAGGATCCTTTTGCTGATGGATTGTGGGTAGAGACCCAAAAATTAAGAATCCCTATCTTCTGCAGCTACATAGTGTCTTCTTCTCAAGTTAGCTCTGATACCATGTTAGATTTTTATTATTTAAGCAATATGATCTTAGGATCCCATCTGAGAGAATAACATGCACAACAATAATCACAAGAGACAAGAGACACAAAGAATTTTCCTTGGGGAAACCATAAAGGAGAAAACCCAGCAACTTCCTCAGAGATAGAATGATCACCAATGGCAACAGTAAAACCCAAATACAGAAAAGATGATCTCCAACAGCTGTTCTCTCTCTCTCACTTGTGTGAGCTCCTCTTCTCTCACCTATACGCTATAGCTGGGTGAGTGTGTGTGACAAATAGAGAGTATCTCTTTCTATTTCTAGTAGTTTTCAACTTGACAATTATTTACTAGGGCCGACATCTCTAGGAGAGTGTAATAACCCTAGTGCCCCTCAACTGTGGGGACTGTCCCCCCCCTGATCAACAATGAGGGTTAACCTCAACCCAATTGTGAGGACTATTGCCCCAACTTACAACGGAGGGTTAACCTCATTGAATTTGCATGGATTTATTATATTAATGACTCTCTCTATAGAAATATCGGGGTACAAGTAAATACAAATGATTCTCCCAATAGGAACATCGAGGTACAATATAAGTGAATAAATTCCAAAGTTACAAATACATCAATAGTTTTACCTATACATCTGCTTTTGAAGGATCCACAACTGAGCTAGGAATCCAAAAAAAAAAAAAGAATTCGCAAGATATGAATAAATTGTCATAGGCCATGTTCATAAAAATGTATTTCATTGTTATAGTATGTATTTATGAATCAAACGATATATAACATACCCCTTTTAAAATGTTTGAGCTTTGTGTTCTTCTTCTTCAATAACTTCCCTTAAATCGTCTTGAACCCTTAAATAGAATCTTCACTCACCAAGCCTTCATCCTCTCTCCAAGCTTCCTGCAAAAGAAAAATTAGTAATTTGGGTAGATCTTACTGCACCATGTGTTCAAAATTCTTAGTTTGGATATTTATTTTTATTCCTGACAAGAGAAGGAATAAACAAATCTACCCCGATTATCTCTAATTCTATGCATGGATAATTAATATGTTTCATATTTGTAGAGACGTGCGATGGGATACTACACTGAAGCAATGCTTCAATGAGGTCATATTTTCGTTGTACTTATCTTTGCGTCTCCGTCCCTCAAACACAAACATGTGCATAAATAAAAAACAAATAGCTCACTACCAAAAGAAAATTTACTCTAACAAAAAGATGAAAACTTATCACACAAATAACTATGTCAACCAAGTAAGGGTTTATAGTGGTTGTGGAAACTCCTCGTCAATAACGGCAAAATGACGAGATTTTTAATTACCTTGTAGTTACTTAGAAATCAAGTAAGAAGTTATACATTAATTATCAACCCAAGGTTCGTTGGAAAATTGAGAGTTACCGTGCACTGTATGTGAAAACCACAATATACTCTTACATTGCTTTATCTTCTTGAAGTTGTAGTTCAATAACCTTACTTACAAACAATGGTATGAAAAGTTACATAGTCTTTGCAAGGAACTACCAACTAAACAACTACCAAAACTAAGTTGCAAGGAAAGTAAATCACAGAGCAAGAAAGTAAAATATACAACAGGAAAGTAAATGCTAAACTAAATTCACGCGTACTAGACAGTACATTCCAAAACTAAATGTACACTTTGCAGGAAAAGTAAATTCCAAAAATAATTCACACTTTGTGGGAAAATTATATTCTAAAACTGTTGAGTATAGTTTTCATTGATGTCAAAGAAGTTCAATAATGACAAAGGAATAACCTAGGACATAGTGATGTGGCATGTAGGATGAAGTTGACATAGATAAAATCAATATGTTGTCCCCCATGCTATGGATACTTCACCTTCCAAGTTTGATGAGAGTAAGAATCCACCCTAGGTGACCTAGGGTTTTGAAAAACTGTCTAAGGGTCAGCACATAAGTTCATAAGGACATTTTTCAAATGCCCACCAAATGCAGTCTTTGTGTAAATAAATTCATCAAACAACATGGGTATGTTCTTTGGTGGTATGTTTGTCTACCCAGAGTTTTTATCTTTCTTTCTGGTGGTCACATGTGCAAGAAGTAAAGCTTCCAAAATGAGAAAAACAATGGTTTGTCAAGTTTTAGATACAAGAGATTAAGAGGAAATTTTAAGATGCAAATCGATGAGGAGGATTGATCGATTCTCTGATCAATTAATTGAGTTATGAAATAACCATGGTTTAGGGTCATTGACCGACCATCGATCACTGTAAGGATCGATGGAGATCCAAACACTAAATAGTTCTTTAAGTCTTACAGGGATGAACGGTTGAGGACGAGGCAAGGTAGAGATCGATGGTCAGGATTGAATCCAACACAAGAAGATATGAACTTGTATTATGGAGGAATTAAAACAATGCAAGTTGGATCAGACAATCAAAGTACTACGATATAAGAGAATATAGATCGATGACGAGGAAATGATCTGCAAAGTAAATGTGCGTGGAAGATAACATTCCATAGCACCAAAGTGAAGTTCTATGTTTGACAGTTGATCAACGAATGAGGAGGATTTTGTAAGCGATTGACGGTTCATAGGAATTGTGGAAAGAGATTCACGAGAGGATATTGCGAAAGCCCATTTCGGAGCAAGTTGGAATGCACATTCACAATCCACAACCCAACTACAGAAAGAATGTTGCAGCCGCATAATTACGAAAGTCGTCTTTTGAAATTTGGGAAATACATACCCACAATCCGCAATCCACAATTGCGTAAGGTGACTGCAGAATGGATGATTGCAAAAATATCATTGCATAAAGGGTAAATGTGGAAGCCTATTTCAAAAATGCTGAAAGGAAGGCTTGCAACCCCTAACCCGCAATTGTGGAAGGACGGAGTTCGCACAGATTGCAGAAAGGGCGATTGCGAAAGATCGTTGCAGAAGGTTAATTGTGAAAGACAATTTACATAAAGATAAATGCATAATGGTAAATTCAGAAAGACGGTTTAAGGAAAGAAAAATACGGAAAGGACATTGTAGAAAATAAATTGCAGAAGAATTTTTGCTGCGGAAAGGTCATTGTGGAAAGGAAATTGCAGAATTAAACAAGGGGAGTGAGTGATAAATTTAAACATAGTTAATAATGATAAACATAATATATTAATCAGGTACATAAACAAAACTAATATATAAAACATAGTCTATTATTCATGTAGATTGCATATATAAGAATAATATACACTATAGCATTAGAAAATTGTAAATTAGTTAATATTGAGTTATGATGAATAAAAGGGGGCGTGACTGTATAAATAGAGAAGTGATTGTTAATTAAGGGCCATGTTTGAAAAGACATAATTTGTTGTGAAAGGTCATGGTGAAGTTATGTGATGGTTTAAATGAAAATACACGACTTTCCAAGATTGAAGAGATGTGGTGAGATGTGTGTTAAAGGTATTTATAGACAGAGGTTTGAGATGAAGAAGGCGTCTCTGCAATCTAGATCCATGTAGAAAGAGCAGTAGAAGAGGTAGATACCAGTGACATGAAGAATTAAATGTGACAGATTTGAATAAAAAAGAGATCTAGAAGATTGAGAAAACATATTAGGGTGGTAGGGTGGTGCTAGGGCATGCAACAAGCCTGCAAGGGGTTGCAGCCTCCTTCTAGTAGTGGCTAGAAAACAAGGTGTTATTGCATCCTTGTATGTTGTAGAAGGAATAAGAACTGAGGTGTTGTATCATCCTTGTCTGTTGTAGCAGGAAGAAATCGGGCGTGTTGATGCATCCTTTATGTAGCAACAAATTAACAATTTTGTAAAATTCATATTATCAATGAGTTTGATTTTGTGGTTTTCTCCTTGAGGTTTGTGTGTCTTGTACTAATTTTTTTAATAAAATAAAATTAAAGCAATACTGATTCAGCCCCCCTCTCACTATTGTTGGATAATCAAACAAAAACTACATCCAAAGTTTTGGGGAAAGTAAATTCTAAGGCTACATTCACATTGTGCAGGAAAGTAAATTCTAAATATAAGTTCACACAACACTTGTTAGAAAGGTAAATTTCATAAATAAAATATAAAATCTATTCTTTCCAAATACAATTTACTGTTTATGATCCAATGTAGTAAATAAGATTATTGCATTAATCACATTCATTGTAAAAATAAACATTTAAATCACTGATCTATGGATTAAAATGAAATTGCAGAAATAAACTACATAACTAGATATGTAAAATTACCTAATTAAAACAAATAAGCAAATTAAAACTAGATGATCATAAAATAAATAAAATCACATTGCAAAAAGAAAATGATAAAACTAATATCTATATTGAATCAATATGAAATTGAAGTTATTCCATAATTATTTGGACTATTTCTCTAAGGGTCCTCCTAAAAAATGGAGAAGGAGATATTATTTATACATCTTCTCTCCATAACAAATAACAAATTACGATCCAAAATGTCCTCAACAATTTACTATAATTTGAATCTAAAAAACTAATTCAAAACTAGTTCCAAGTTTTTTGTTAACTACATGCTATTTAGAATACCTTTGAATTCAAATTAGAATTTAGGTAGAGAGGCTATAATAGAATAGTCAAAACTCATCCCAAATGTCTCCTAACAAATTTTGTTTTCTTAGGTCCATCATATATTTGATAGAGATCTTCAAATCTTTGTGGATAAGCCAAATATGAACACATATACATCTCCATTTGTCACCTTTGATTTCCAAATAATTTAACATCATGATTTGAGACATATAAGAATACTAGAAATAATGGATTCATAGCTTTTGTAGGTTTTGCAAGAGGTTCCGCAGCTTCCTGTAAAGTTTCTGTAACTACATGTATAGTTTCTACAGTTGTCAGCAGAGTTTCTGCAGCTTCTTTTTGAGTTTCCATAGCCTCTCGTACAACTTCTGTAGCTTCCTGTAGAGTTTTTGCAACTATTTGTAGAGTTTTCGTAGCTACATGTAGAGTTTTCGTAGCTACTTGTAGAGTTTCCGCAACTTCCTGTAGAGGTTCCACAACTGCTACATAACTCCCCTAAAGATTTTGTAGCTGTATAGTTTCTGCAACTTCCTGTAGAGTTTCTGTAACTACCTATAGAGGTTCCACAACTGCTACAAAACTCCTTCAAATATTTTGTAGTTGCTTTCAACAAATGATTCAATATTCAAAGCAGATACATAGTAAACTAATTTCCTCAATGTTAGTAAAAAATCAAATGATACTAAGACATGTAATGGGAAAATAACTTGAGCATAAAAACCTATACATGAGCATAAGAAGGGATTAGTGCATGAATATGGATAAGCAAAAGGGATTATAGATAAGGTGAAATGATGATAAAAGGATGTTAAATCCAAGGCTTGTAATGGAATATTTCAGTCTAGAGGACATCGACTAGAGGAATGCAATCTGTTGTGGAAAATTGTACATATTCTTAAGAATCTATTTTTTATAAATTTTGTAGGTTAGTGGGCCACGAAGAAAAATATTTTCAAGCATATTAGTTACTCTCAGAGCGTACATCATATTCATATCGAATGAAAGGGGAGTATCATGCTAAATGGAGTGGTGCATAGTTTAATCAATAATGAGGTGGATTATGTGGACATGCATGAGGAGGATTTGGTTGTGGTAGAGGCTATGTAATTTGTTACAATTATGGTCATCCAAGACACTTTACTAGAGATTATCCGAACCCATGCTCAATATGCATGTATTGTAGGGAATTAGATCATACCATTAATTATTGTCCACAACTTATAGAAATGTGGAAAGAAAAAGGGAACCAAAAGAAAAAACATAATGTTCAGAAGATATCAGTATAACCTAGAGAGAAGAAACCTACTATTTCTCTAGTTACACAAGGAGGAGCTATGACAGGGGATGATAAGGGAATACCTAGTAACCAATGTGACCTGGGAATTAGACCAGCCATACAACGACCATTACCATTCGATTTCTAGAAATAAAAGGAGTTTTTATTCAAAGTTAGGAATGATTTTATGCCAAAACAAAAAGGAGCATCGACATCTTTTCCACATCCAGTATATGGTGAAATCCCTGTGTACTACATGCCACCCCGATTTGACCAGTCAATCCAAAAGAATTATCAAGGAAAGGTATGTTCCTTGAAAAGGTTTTGGAAGAGTTGTTTAGATTTAATTAAAGATGAAGATGAATTAAGGGAATTGTACAATGTACTGGATGGATTAAAAAGAGAACCTAGTGAAGAATGGTTTGTAAACCATGTGCAAAAGAAAATTAAAATGAGAAGGGAAATGCGACTTAATACACAGATTGGAGACCATGACATGGATTTTGTCATTCTCTATTTTGGGTTTGATGTGAATATAATTACTAAGTAAAATTTGGATAATATGGGAAGACCTAAATTAGTGTGGTCACTTGTACAACTAAGATTGGCCAACTAGCTGAAAGTAATTCCATTTGAAATAATGGTAGGTGTTCCTATTGAAATGGAAGGACTATAAACTTTTGTAAATTTTGAAGTTATAGAGATAGTTGATAATGCCAATCCATATACTGCAGTACTTGTTATAGATTGGTAAATTGAGAACTAGACCATCATAAATTCTAAGAAAATATTTCTAACGTTCAAAAATGGATATACTAGAGTCATTGCACCTTTGGATCCTTTAAAGGGTTTGAGTTATGTCAAAATTGTTAGGGAGGAATATGAGGCTCACATTCTTGAGAATATTTATAACATTAATTAAAAATTATATGATTATGTCAATACTATATCATATGTTACACTAGTTTGGCGAAGTATTAGTTCATGTTCATCATATTCTAGTGAAGCTATGGAAAATTGGCACAACATGTTACATGAAGTATCCACGAGGAGGTGTGCTCGTGTTACGAAGTCATTATGCTAGATTGGAAAAGAGGTATGTGATATACCTACTTATGAGGGATTAATATATTTAGATGCTTTTATGAATTATTTTGAAGTCAAGGTTTCGGAGCAACAATGACTTTTAGCATTAGATGTCGTGCTAAAAGATACCCCAACCAGGTGGTGGGCTGTCCATAAAGAACATCTAGTGGGTTGGTCACATTATAGAAGGATGCTAGATATTTGGTTTGGAGAAAGGATTCCATATGTTGGGGTAAAGTATAACATTTTACTATATTCATGCATAATATAATTTGACAAGATGTACTATGACATGGGGAAATGTACCTAAGTAGGAGTGGGTCCATATGTTTATCCATAGAATGGACACTATACCAAGAAATTGGTATACAACGCTGGAAATTTGACAAGGTACTATAGACTGAGATGATATGGCTATGAATTTGAAATGAACATTCATTTATGAAGATGAGAGCCCGATGGTGGACTCAACCCTTCAAGTTATTGAAGAAAATATTTTTGAAGAAATCCCATTACCTTAATCTAATATGCCATAGTGGAATGCGATGCTACAACAAGTTTTGGAATGCTATAATATTATCGAGGACCTAGGCAATGATGATCCAAGAGATTTGTACATCCCATAATCTGAAGGCAACCGAGATTTGGAAGTTCCTAGGATTACATCTAATAAATTCTTACAACCATTGAATACAAAGAAGGTAAACATTGGTTGTAGCAAAAATCTTAAATTTGCGAATATTGAGGATTATTGGGATGATGAGGCTGTAGGTAAAATTACTGATTTACTGCATGAATATCAATATTTTTTTCCTAATAAGTTTTCATAGATGAAGGGTATTGTTGGTTGTTTAGGAGAAATGAAGATTCTGTTGAATCCTGATGCAAAACCTATTAAGCAAAGGACTTATAGATTGAATCCAAGGTATAAAAAGTTAAGGCGAAGCATGAAAGAATGCTAGATGCGTCATCATTGATCTCGTGGAGAGTATAGATGGATTATTCACAAACATGGGTGATATTTAAATTTATGTCAATATGATAAAACAAAATGACACATGTTTACATGACATGTTTCCTACACTGTTTACAGATGAAGCAATAGAAAATGTGGGTGTTTAGGAAGTTTAATCATTTACTGATGTTTTTTTTGGATACCATCATATCAATATTGCTAAGGAGGATTGAAACAAGACCAAATTTGCATTTGAATGGGGTTTTTATTAACACATAGTAATTCCATTCAACTTAAATAAGGACACAACTATTTTTATAGAGTGTTTGTCACAGTATTTAAAGATTTCATTCGTAAATTATTAGAGGTATACCTTGACGACTGGACAATTTATAGACTACTTAAGAACCACATTGAGAGCTTGAGGTTGATGTTAGTCTTTAGATCACGATCAGTAGTATTGGATATCCTTAAACCTAAAGAAGTGTAATTTTTGTGCTCCATTTGGTATACTATTGTGACATGTAGTGTGTAAACAAGACATGCTGATGGATCCTACAAAGATCACCATCATAGTTATGATTTTCCTCCATCAACTGTTAGATTTTTATCATTTAAGGAATATGATCTTAGGATCTTATCTGAGAGAATAACATGCACAACAATAAAGACAAGAGACAAGAGACACAGATAATTTTTCTTGGGGAAACCATAAAGGAGAAAACCCTGCAACTTCCTTAGAGATAGAATCAACACCGATGGCAGTAGTAAAACCAAAAGACAGAAAATATGATATCCAACAGCTGTTCTCTCTCTCTCTCACTTGAGAGAGATTATCCTCTATCACTCATGTGCCACAATGAGTGAGTGTGTGTGTGATGTGTAGAATTGAAGAGAGCCTCACTTCTATTTATACTCTTCCGTTCACTTTATGTCCACTCCAACAAGTCAACCTCACTTAACAATTAATTACTAGGGCCGAATTCTCTAGGAGATTCTAATAACCCTAGTGCCCCACAACTGTGGGGAATTTTCCCTCCGATCAATAAGGAGGGTTAAACTTGACTCAATTGTGGAGACTATTTCCCCGACTTACAATGGAGGGTTAACCTTAATGACTTTACATGACTTGTTTACATTATTGAATCTCCCGATCGAAACATCGAGGCATGACATGACTCAATTACATTATAGATACTTCCTGAAATAAAAATCGGGGTACAATACATAAGATATATGAGTGAATACATTCCAAAGTTACAAATACATCAACACTCCCTTTGAACTAGGAAGGTATTCTCTCGACACAATTTATTAGCACAAGTCTTCTTCTCTGTATCATCTGGATAATCATCAAGTCATCTTCGTCAAGTTTGGATCATCACTGGATCATCACTGTATCATCATCGAATCTGGATCATCACTTGATCTGGAGCATCATTGGATCATCATCGCTGCTTCCGCTATCTCAATCAAATGGTGCTATCTCTTCATTCTTCTCGTCACAGGAAGTTCTACAAAGCCAACCATTTTTCATGCTGGTTGTAGGCCTATCCTACAGGTAGTTCTTCATCTTCTTTAACAATTATATCTAACCATGAGAGGAACACATCCAAGAACCATGTCAGAATGGCCCACCCAGCACTTACATCTTTTATTCTCAAAGATTGGATCTCGACTCTAGGATGAGTGTCAGTCCCATACTGAAACAAATTCCTGGTAACTGAGAAGGTGCCTCCATTCTCTAAGATAATGGCCTCTCAATAGTAAGTTGAGCTTCAGTCCCAGACTGAATCAATTTCCTAATAACTGACTAGATGCCTCCATTCTCCCAGAGAATGGCTTCTGTAGGTCTTCATCATCTTTGGCCATACTGTGGAATCCTCAGGAATGATTACGTGCATCAACAAAACCTTGAAATAGAATCCTAGCATAGACTATAGGATCTCCAAGGATATTTTACATGTGACCGTCACAAAATACTATAGGATCTCCTAGGATATTTTCTATGTGACTACCACCACAAAACCTTGAAAGAGCATCCTAGCACAGACTATAGGATCTCCTAGTATCTTTTTTATGTGGTCAGGAAAAACCTTAAAAGAGTGTCTTGCAACCTGCAAGAACTCTAAATAGCATCCCAGGACTTTTACGAGCACATAGCTCAACCTATCAGATCTCCAGGGCTGATTACATGCCTCCAGTAGAAAAACCTCGAAAGAGCATCCTAGCATCGAATATAGGATCTCCCAGGATATTTTATATGCTACCTATAGCAAAACCTTGAAAGAGCATCCTAGCACAGACTATAGGATCTCCCATGATATTTTCTATGCTACCTGCACAACCTGTCCATGGCCAACCTGTAGCAAAACCTCTAAAGAGAATCTGATCACAGACTATCGTATCTCTCAAGATATTTTACATGCTATCTGTACAATCTATCCACAGAGTATCATCTTGATGCTCATCATAGCATCATCCTGATGCATATGATCATCATATGATCATCCTGATCACCGTCATAACAGAAATTGAAGCATCATCTCGATGCTCATCACATAGCACTTACATCCATAGCCATGGGAAGGATCCTCCTATCATGCTTTGAATGGATCTTGCAAATGTGTCCCATCACTTCTTCCTTGAAGTATCTTCTATTTGAAGAACACCAAGCCTCTATTTGAAGTACTCAAACTTCACCCTGGCTAGTGGTTTGGTCAACACATCTGCTATCTGCTCGTCCGTCATAACATACTGGAGCTTCACTGCTCCTCTCTACACCATATCCCTGATATAGTGATATTTTATCTCGATGTGCTTCGACCTGTCATGGAACATTGGGTTCTCAGACAACTTCACACAACTTTGGTTGTCACAGCTAGCATCCAATGGGAGATCAAATAACTTAGACAGTATCTTCCTGAGCGATATTGCCTCAAAACTAGCCGAACAAGCTGCGACATACTCTGCTTCGGCTGTACTCAGTGCTATGCAGGATTGCTTCTTGCTAAACCAAGAGATCACACCTAATCCCATATTGAAAAAACACCCTCAGGTGCTCTTTCTATTTGCAGCACTGCTTTCCCAATCTGAATCAACATAACCCTCCAGGTTAAAATTTTGATTTTCATCATACTTGAGCCCATAATCAGTCGTACCCTTCAGGTACCTCAGAATATGATTTACATCAATAAGGTGAACATGTTTAGGAACTATCATAGACTGGCTCAAGGTGTTCATCGGAAAGCAAATATCTGGTCTCATGTTTTTCAGGTACATTAAGGACCCAATCATCTGACGATACATCATGGAATCGACCTACTCTGATGAAGAACCACTCAATAGCTTCAGGTTCGATGACATATGTGTGGTCATGGCCTTGTAGTCCATCATCCTGAACCTCTTCAGGATCTCTACTGCATACTTCCCTTGTCTCAGGGAGATTCCATCGACATTCTACCACACCTCCATGCCTATAAAGTAGTGCATCATATCCAAGTTCTTCATCTCGAACTCGGAAGCAAGTTTCCTTCTTGTAACTTTAATGAGTTCCTCTTTTCTGTTAGGAACAAGTCATTGACATATAATAGGAGCATCACTAGTCTTCCACCTTCAACCTTGAAGTAAATGTTGGAATCCACTTTACTCTTAGTAAATCCTAGAGTCATCAGTAATCTGTACATCCTGTTGTATCATGTCAAACCTCAGGATCTTATACAGTCACTCCCTCTAAAGTGGAGCATCATTCTCCCTCTGCCTTTCGTACTCTATGCATTGAAATATTCTATATCAGAGTGATAAGTAGCTTCCTCTTCTACTAATATTCTATGTATCCATCTAGGGTCACTAAACACCAAGATCCTCTATCTTTTAAAGCATTCTTCTTGCACCCATCTGTGATCTTGTCATCCTTTATAAGCTTTCATCTTCAACCTTGTAGAAAAGGTTAAGATCTTCATCACCCTAGGTGATCTTCAAGCTCCTCATGTATGCGTTATCCCATGGGTTCCTTCTGAGCTCATACAAGGCCTTGTTTCATTTGCACACCTGATTCTTCCTGTCATGTGTATTTCTAGTGGCTGCAAATGTCTCTTCATAGTCTATGCCTCGTGCTACGAATCTTGCCTTGTATCCCACGATGTTTCCATCTACGGAATGATGGAACTACGAACTTCCCTTCAGGTCTCGATACTGCATCCTATACATCATTCTTCTTGAACTGGTCTTCCCTATCTTCTTGGATACTTCTTCATAGCTGGAAGGTTTTGCATCAATGATGTCGCTGTATTCGTCATATTATTCTTCATCTTGAACTGTCGTCACTTGTTCTTCAGAACAAGTCTCATCCTTCTTTGCTTGTAGATGATTGTGCGTGATCTTTCCTACAAGTCAAATGCATTTGTATGGTTAGAAACATTTCATAAGGAATATTCGTAGTGGAAAATTATTATGTATAAAGATATGATCATGCAACTATTTTAGCCAATACAACATTGATCCATATCTGACGGAAACTTTTCTAGATGCCTTCCATCTCTACCAAGTCATCATTGAGATTGTGCACTAATCCAATATCTCAGCAAAGAGGTTTCATTCTAGATAAGTAGCAATGGAGAGTTGTATAGCACCATGAGATACTTACCCATCACATGCATATTAGTAGTATACTGTCATTAATGCAAGCATTCTAAGTATACTGTCATTAATGGAAGCATTCTATTATGCATAACACATCAACTGAACATAAACAAATGCATAACAAAATAATATCATGAAATGACAATTGAATACTTATCTTTATTTGTTTTGTGGGTAGACTCCTTCTTTTAGCTTCACCATATTCTTCATTCATAGCATCATCATTTCTTATCCAAATGCTTAGATGGATAAGATTTTCTTCAAGAGTTTAGTTCTTCATATTCCTCGTCGCTTGAGGGATCTTCTTTGAATCGTGAGGGATTGATCTTTAGTTTCTCTCATCTTCTTTTCTCTTATTATGAGTCGAGCTTCTTCTTGTGTGCACTCTACCCAGAGTCTACTAAAATTAATTACTTCCTTTCAACACACATTCCAAAAATGAATGAACCCCATGATCCTGGGAGGCCATTCAAGGTGGTTATCACCACTTTTGCATTATCCACTTCTTCTTCTACCACTTCAAGTTGTTCTTTGATTTGCGAGACCCTTGTAAAGTATGATTGTATGGTCTTTGCATTCTGGATCTTCACAATCTTCAACTATTTTCTCAAAGTCATCTTCTGATTTATGTTCTTCCCTTCAAATAGCTTGGTCAAGGAATCAAACATCTCTTTTGGTGTCTTTAGGGAAGAAAATTGTTGTATAAAGTGATCCTTGATTGAATCAGCAATGATCTTCTTGCCCTTGACCAAGTTCTTCTTGTGTAAGGATTTTTAGCCTCATCTCCCTCTGGAATTGGAACCTCTCTACTTATGTAGGCATCCAATTCATTTTCTTCAAGAACGAGTGAGATCCAATACTTCCATGTTTGGAATTTTTCAGTTTCACCAAGATTTTCATCAATCTGGTGTGATTAGACATTTCAAAATAAGAACCTCAAATGTAAATAGCAAAAGATTAGATCTTACCGATTTGAGGTGTCCATCCTGGTTTCAAAGCTGGTTGATCTAGAGTTTGTCATAGAAACCCTAATTTTAAAAACTTGGAATCATTCAGATCTGATTGGATATAAATATAGACCTCTTCAAGGTGAGCTATCCAATGTACTCAGTTTCTAAAAACAGTGGAGGGAAGCTCCCGGAACAGGAAGCCCTAGTTTACCAATTTCTTATGCAGAAATTCCTGATATTGTTTCTACAGTATATATGAAATTACTGCTCCTCTATGTCTGAAATTTCATACTAAGGTATCCTTTTCTATCCTTTTTCTAACACCATAGGTTTCATCAGAATTTGTTTCACAAATTGGGATTTATGAGCGTTTTCCCAAGGTAACCTGTTTCAGGACTATTCAATATAGCGAAGTTGTATGGACTGCCACGTGTCACTGTTTCATCTTCGGGGTCTGAAACTTTTACCATATAAATTAAATTCCATTCCATTTATTTAACATCTTGATAAATTTCATTTGGACCTTCATATCCTAATATATAGAAATTCTCCCCAGGTGTCCTATTTGGGGAGGAATCCTAGGAGAGGCCGAAACCCTAACTTGGAGGAATCATATCTCCTAGAATATAGCGAATCTGAGACTGAAACTTGGAAAAAGTGTACATCAGGAATTTATCTTCTACCTATGAAAGTTTTGTCACCTGATCCTTCTCCAATCTTGAGCTATAGTGAATCTACCAAAACTATTATTTTTAGTATTTTAGGGTTTTCAGGCCCGTGGTCAAACTAGGGTTTGAATTTCCCAGAGTTTCACCCAACCAAAAATATCGACCCAGGTCTCTAAAATTGGATTTTGATGAGGAGAGTAATCCTATGCTGGGCTCACTTAAAAATTCCTCTTCTATAAAAATCCCTAATTTCCCGCAGCAAAAACTAAAAATGCCCAGAATCAAATTCCGCTTCGATAGAAAGATGCGCCCTTCAATGGAGAGTTCTCTTAGAATCGTTTTGCGGATGGATTGTGGAGAGAGATCCAAAATGTAAGAAGCCCTAGCTTCTACATCTGCACAGTGTCTTCTTCTCAGGCTGTCTCTAATAACATGTTATATTTTTATCATTTATGCAATATGATCTTAGTATCTTATCTGAGAGGATAACATGCACAACAATAAACAAAAGAGACAAGAGACACAAATAATTTTACTCGGGGAAACCATAAAGGCGAAAAACCCGCAACTTCCTCAGAGATGGAATGAGCACCAATGGCAGTAGTAAAACCCAAATTTAGAAAGGATGATCTCCAACATTTGTTCTCTCTCTCACTTGAGAGAGCTTCTTCTCTCTCACTCATGCGCCCCAATGAGTGAGTGTGTGTGTGATGTGTAGAAATGAGGAGAGCCTCACTTCTATTTATATTCTTTCGTTCACTTTATGTCCACTCCAAAAGGTTGACCTCACTTAACAATTACTTAGTAGGGATGACTTCTCTAGGAGAGTCTAATAACCCTAGTGCCCCACAACTGTGGGGACTTTTCCCTTCGATCAACAAGGAGGGTTAACCTCGACTCAATTGTGGGGACTATTGCATCGACCTACAATGGAGGGTTAACCTCAATGAATTTACATGACTTGTTTACATTATTGAATTTCCCAATTGGAACATCGGGGCATGACATGACTCAATTACATTATAGATACTTCCCAGAATAAACATTGGGGTACAATACATAAGATCTACAAGTGAATACATTATGAAGTTACAAATACATCAACATCAACATCGGTGAGACAATTGAGAATAAATTTGGGACATACTAGATATTATAGGAAGTTTATTAAAGGATAGACATAGATAAGAACTCCTATGTAAAAACTATTGAAGAAATATATTAAGTTTCAGTGGAATGAAGAGTATCAATAGAGCTTTGACACATTGAAGGAAAATATGGTGACAACACCTATTATAGTGTTCCCATATTGAAGAAGATTACATATGCATGTTAATGCATCATCCATTGCTTTGGGTGAATTTTTTTCTCACTTAGGTGAAGGGTCTTTTGATAATCCAATTTCATTTTCTAGTAGGAAATTGTCATCAACTAAAAGAAGCTATACCACGACATAACAAGAAGCTATAGCTATGGTATATGCATAACAAAATTTTAGACATTACTTGCTAGGAGGTCATTTTAAAATATTCATTGATCATTCTTCTTTGAAGTACCTGGTAAATAAGACATTGTGGAGGGGATGGGGGGGAATATGCAGGTGGTTATTGCTATTCCAAGAATACGACTTTGAAATTATAGTTAAGACATGAAGGATGAATGCAGGGCTTAACCATCTATCGAGGTTAGAAGTAGGAAAAGAACCAACTAATTTGGATGGTAAACTTTCAAATGCACAACTCTTTTTGGTAAGGATGGTAGATAGGTATTTCAAAGAGATTGTCCAATTATTTAATATAGGCATGGAACCAGAAGTGTATACTGTAGCATAAAAGAAAGAACTAGTTTTCAAAGCCACATATTATCAATTGGTAGTAGGAAAATTATATAAGTTAGGACCATATGACATTTTAAGGCAATGCGTTTTGGAACATGAGCATCCTATGATTTTAGCCGACGATCATGATGGTTTGCGGAAGGACACTGTGAGGGAAAAGCTATAGTGCATAAAATACTAAGGGCAGGACTGTGGTTTCCTATCTTGCATAAATATGAAAAGGATTGTTTTAGATCCTACAATGTCTGTCAAAGGATTGGAAAACCTTTAAGGAGGTATGAGATGCCGTTAGTTCCACAGGTGATGTTGTAGGATTTCGATAAGTGGGTTGTTGATTTTGTGGGTCCAATAATCCCATCGTCAAATAGGATAGGAGTGCGGTATATTATAACTACGATATACTATCTGACTAGATGGGTTGAAGCTGAGCCAATAGAATACTGTAGTGGTACAACTGCTGCGAAGTTCCTATTCGAAAATGTAGTTACAAGATTTGGGTGCTCTTGAGTTTTATTGAGTGACCAAGGAACTCACTTTGTAAATAATTCCATTGAAGCATTGACACAAGAGTTCCAAATCCATCATTGGAAGAGTACCCTGTATCATTCGCAGGCTAATGGAATTGTTGAATCCTTTAATAAAATTTTGGAATATGTATTGACAAAGGATTTTAATGCTAATCAAAATGATTGGGATCTGAAGGTCCCTACTATTTTATGGTCTTACAGAACAATATGTAAGAAGTTAACATGTTAGACACCTTTCAGGATGGTATATGGGTAGGAGGCTATCATGCCAATGGAGTATATTGTACCTAGATTGAGAATTGCAGTGTTCATAGGTATGTTAGACACCGACGTAGTAGAATAAAGGCTATCAAAGCTACTATAATTAGAGGAAGAGATATTTATTACATGGTTTCAACGACTAGTTCAAAAGGAAAGGGGTAAGGATTAGCATGATCATCACATTTACAAAGAAACATTTTAGAGATTTAGTTTTTGTATATGATAGTAAGTTATTCAAACATCCTGATAAGCTAAGAATACATTGGATATGACCTTAAGTGATTAACTATGTGACAGAGGGAGGTGTTGGACAATTGTAAAAACTAAATGGAGAACCTATAAAGGGGTTAGTTAATGAAAGTTGGCTGAAACCCTACAGGGATAGCTGAGTGTTCCCTCATTGAGTCTAAATGTATTTATAAAAAAAGACAAAAAATATTTGAAGTCTTGTTTTTTTGAAGTTCATCTTTTGTCAAAGTAGGAGTTTGTATAGTCTGAGTAGTATGTTGAAGTCACTGATCCATCATAGTTTCTCAAAGGGTAATTAATTGTCGTATTTAATGACACTAGTAGTGGCAGTGGTAGTGGATTTTCTTATAAAAAATTCCATACAAGAAACTCTTTTGTTAACTGATTGGGTACCACAACCACAATTATTGCTCAAGATTTGTTCTGAATAACTAAATTTTGGGATTGATAGCTAAAAGATAGGTAGCAAAGGTATTACAAGCACATTTGAATTGAAGCTGAGATTCATTGTTTCCCAAGCCGCTGAGTAACTTTTGAGAGCCAAGAATATGCATTAGAGCGTCGAGATTTCATAATTGTAGTCAGTCAGTATGGAAGACGACCTATCAGGAGTTAGTGCATATCAAATTTCAATTGAGGAAGTTAACATGGAGGAGGCCATCCCGATTTTCCAAGAAGAGACAGAGATAATATCACTGTTGATTCTGGCTGAACTGTGAAAGAAGAAGAGGACCTCATCGAGCGTAGTGAATCCTGAAGGAAGAACAAAGGTGAGGCATGCCACTAAGGCTTTGGGGTCTAGCTTTGTGACCCCATTACCAATATATGTACTACCTAGGAAGACGCATGTGCCACTAGTTAAATTGTCTAAAAATTCCAAGTACACTTTAGTAACACCTATTATTCCAAAAGGTGTTTTGCCACAATAAGATATGATGGGATAGGTCACTAAGCTATCTTACACGGATCATGACCTTGCCAAATCTCCATAATTTAAAACAAAGAACTACATGTAGACAATATGTGCATTAGATGGTGCCCTGATCACTCTTAAACCAATGGAATGGGCACTTGGGTTGAAACAATATAGCATTTTATCGGTGATGAGCATACCTCACTTCGGTTGGACCATAGAATTTAATGCATGTGTTAAACAAATACTATTATGTGTGCATGGAGGGTTGCTATGGCTTGATAGAAATATTTCCATTGATTCATATTTGGTCTCACAAATCACTAGCCTACAGAAGGTTGGGTTGGAATCAACACAAGGTTTTGTGGGTAAAGAGAGAAAGAGAGGGAGATAACTACTAGGATGAAGGATAAATATAACTTGACAAAGAACAACCAAGGTTATGATGTGGATTCAATTAATGATAGGGGTGTCTACTTCATAGAAAAAGCGCTACACTAATACATATGAGCAAATTTGCAATGGTTTTTTCGTTGCTATTTCCACGTTTTGTCATCTTAATTGCGACGATAACGGTCTTGATGTATCGTGGCACTTATTTCGTCGATCTAACAACGAACTGTATAATCCGTCTATATAGCAACGGAATATGGCCGCCACGCGTCTTCTATACGGTGGCCTTGAAATTGATTTTTTTCAATTCATTTTCTACGTTTTGTCGCTCTATTGACAACATTTTTGTCCCTATAACGACAAAAATATGGACAAACACTGCCAAGAATTTTTTTGTTTCCACGCAAAACTTTGGAACATTTCTGACGCACTATTGTCTCTCTATTGGCGAATTCTAGAATTTGAATAGAAGTTTGTTCCATGCAAAATTGTGGAAAACCAATCTCTATAGATGAAATCTGCAAGTTGAACGTTAATTGTTCCATGAAATTGCGTTGGTATTCTTGGAAAGCCACCTGGGGTTTCAACAGTTTTGCAATACCCACGATGAAAGTGCGTCGATATTGAGATGAAACCTAGAGGTTTCAAAAAATTTTAAAAAACCGTGGAAAGGCACCTTCCTTTCCATGGTTTTGGATCTTCAATAAGTGCTTGTGATTGATGTGCAGTCTCGTGGACTTTTTATGTCTATGGACAAGTGAATCCACAAATACACTTCAAGAATCAGCAGTCGATAAATAAATACCTTGGATAACTTATCCCATTCAATTATTTCTAGTGGCATGCTTATAAGCCTAGATTAAATTTTGTAAGCACTTATTTAAAACATAGCATCTATTGTATATTGGTTTGATGTACACATTTCCATGTCGGTTTCTAATTACCTGCAATATTTCCGTACTTATTCATCACAACCAAATAGGGTCCTTACAGAATAGTCTTATTCACGCCTTCTGTGCACATGAAAATTGTATGGTTTCATCTGGGTCCAATGTGCATCCTATGAACTTCCAAAGTTTTTATCAGGCAGATAGAAAGGTGATAGAAAAGAGCAACGACAAAAATATCACCTTTATTTCTACTTGATAAAAACTTTGGAAGTTCATAGGATGCACATTGGACCCGAATGAAACCATACAATTTTTATATGCATAGAGGGCATGGACAAGACCATTTTGTAAGGACCCTATTTGGCTGTGATGAATAAGTATGGAAATAATGCAGGTAATTAGAAATTGACATGGAAATGTGTACATCAGACCAATATACAATAGATGCTATGATTTGAATAAGTGCTTACAAAATTTAATCTAGGCATATAATCATGCCACTAGAAATAATTGAATGGGATAAGTTATCCAAGGTATTGATTTATTGACTGCTGATTCTTGAAGTGTATCTGTGGATTCACTTGTCAAACCAAGCATAAAATAATAGAAATTGAAAATTACAATAAATCTCTCTACCACCATTGAAGTGGGCTATATCATAGATGTTGCAGGTATTACAATGTTATCTGCAATAGAAAGTGTTAACACCATATTTGTCCTGTAAAGGTAGTAGGTTTGAGGCTCTAGCTTCTATTGAGATGCATTATTTGCAATTACAAGATTTAGTTCCAGAAGAAAATGTTAAATGGATTGATACGATCAATGGAATAGTTGATGCTACAAGGGATTTTAGTAGTGAAGAATCAGGGTTTGAGAATTTATTAGTGTATATGTGAAAATATCCTCAAAATTGAGATCTGAATTAATAAATTAAATGCCGCTACAAACTTGCAAATGATATGTCTTTTCCAACCAGCAACCGAGATTTGTGACAGCAAAATGTTTTAACCTTTAGTTAGATTTGAAATAAGGTACACATGAGGCTAAAACTAGGGAAGATCTAGGAATTTCACTTATTAATCTAAAGTTTTCAACCCTACAAATCAACCTTTTAATTCTGTTTTAGACCAGATTTAATCAACGCTACAGAGCATATTTCTAGAAGGTAATTCCCAACCACAAAATAGGGAAAACCTACCATGCAATTTGATGTTTTAGGGATGATTTTAATACATGTGAATGACAGAAATTTTCAGATCTTACAAAATAGAAAATGAAATATGAATTAAGATTTAAAATGGCATAAAAGCTGTGATTAGTGCCTAACAAATCCAAGTTAGGCAGATGGGGTAGATTGAGGATCTCACAGATGCTTTAGTGATTAAAGAGTAGATAGGGTTGAGTGGCATAAAACCCTGAACATGAATTTGCTCTCCTCATGTTCAGGCTTGGGTTTCTTCTTAGGAATCCAAGGTAGCCCTCATTGCTGCTTCTTTTCCTCCTGGTAGAATATTCTTCCATCTTGGACACAAGAAATGGAGAACCACAGAGGGAATATTGTGTTCTACTATCACAACGCTTGCCTACACTTAGAATTTCCAAGAATTGATGCATGCAACGGGATTTCGTTAGTTTATACAGAGACCACTATGGTTGGGGTCAATGTCTCACTAATTACTCAAAGAAATTATGCATGTACAACTCAAGACAAGCTTTGGAGTTCCACAATTGCTACAAAGCCCTGCTTAGTAGCCTCAAAACCACTCTGAGCAAACAAAAATAGTTTGCCATAGAACATTCGGGCTTCAAAATCCAATAATTCAAGTTTGGGAGGTTCTATAAAGCTTGTATGTTACTGAACACCAGGATATGTAGTGCACCCACAAAGGCAATTGCAATTGATGTTGAGCAAATTCTCCTTAGAGAGTGTATTCGGAGAGACTGAGACTATCAGGTTATGTGCACTTCTGCTGAAATCTCCAAGGATGCTATTTATTCATCAATTTCTCTGCAAAATGAGAACGAACCATGCACCACCGTCATTAGAACTGCTTTGCAAAAAATAACCTCATGATAGCGGCTAACCAAGGGAAAGCTACACATAGTCAACTTTAGTAGTTAAACGTAGGGAAAACCTGTCCAAAATGTGAGCATGGTGCACTGCAGAATAGGTGAACATAACACTAGTACTACTTACTACACTTTTTCTAAGAATGCAATGGAAAAATGAGGCAAGAACTCTAAAACCCAGGGAAAAACAGGGAATGGTAAAGCAAGAACACAACAAAGACATATAAGTCTGATATTTTTATGTTTCTATACAAACATTGGATATGAAGCATGATGAAGAGGCTAGAAATGAAGATAGCAAAGTTATATTATACGATAGGTACAAAACAATTCATATAAAATATTAATGCCTAGGGAGAATGTAGGCAATGCAAGAACCCTTATGTTGGAGCAGGGTCCCGCAGCTACAGAAGAAGCTGCCAGTTTAGCGGATAGACAGTTTTAGCAGAGAGGAGATAAGGTAGAGCTACGACGTCGTAGCATGTTTCCAGCTACAGATCAGAGCCGGAAACCATGACTGCTGGGATAGAAAAGTCAAAGGAGACGATGGTACCTGAGTGGCCGAGAAGAGAGAGCTTACCCACTGCATTGAAGGCAGCGACGAAAGACAGGAGGGCTCAGCTACCATCATAAAGGGAAAGAAGCAACGAGGCTGAGGTATTGAAGGCGAAGGACAGAAGCAGGGAAGCAGTGCACAGTACCCATGATCAGTGCAGAGAAGCATGGAAGACCGCAGAGAGCTGTGGTGTGACGAAAAGTGGCTACCTCAAGTATAGATATGCCGACTGTCACTAGTTAGTGTTTTGGGTTACTGTTGGGACAGGCCCACAGTGTTGTAATGGCGAGACCTTCGGGCCGCCTATAAAGGGATGTATTTTTGTATTGTAAAGGGTTGGTCATTTTATTGGTTGATTGGACAATTGTATAAGGTTAGACAATAGTTGGTCAGTTGTAGAGGAGCCAAGCTCTGGTTCTGTTATTAGCTGTAGTTATCTTACTGTAACCAGTAGCTGGCTCATTGAGCATGCATGTAACGATCCACAGGGATCGACAGAGAGGGAAGAGTATATTGTAAGAGGTGCAATATAGAGAAGAGAAGATATCTAAGAGAGAAGGGCTCCAGGCTGTGTGTGGAGTTACCCAGAAGATCTCGAGCTGCATATGCAGTGCAGCAGAACTGTGTTTACCTTCCCCTGAGCTATAATAGAAACACAGTTCTGTGGACGTAACTTCCATCCTGGAGGTGAACCACGTTAAAATCGAGTGTTATGTGATTGATTTATATGTTGTGTTTATTGGTTACATGTATCAATTATTTCATGAACCTTGCTTACGGTTATTGTATGTATGTGTTAGTCAGTTTACAACACTATTGAAATAATTGCAAGTTGAAATCCTTAAGAACTTTGTATAAGAGTCTACCTATGTTTGAGTTCTTATAATTAAGGGTCGTAGAGGTAAGCAACCTTGTATGTTGAGTCCCGTAAGTTGGAGCAAGTAGCACTAAGTATGCAGAGCCGCAGTGATAGGATATCGCAGGGAGGCAATATTGCACCAGCAGAGAAGCTACGGTGCGCTGCGGTTGAGGATCTAGCGTAGGAGGGAGTTACGTGTGGACCGAGGCGTGATGATGCGATAAGGGTTGGAGTCATTGCGAGTAAGAGGAAGTGCACGTCACGCAGAGAGAAATCTCATAGGCTAGAAGAGCTATGAGATGCCCAGGCTGCCACAGAACCTGGTCGAAGACACTTGAGTCATTGGCCAACCCATTAGGATCACTTCGGGTGAGACTTCAGGCCGGTCTGTGGTCTGTCGCTGAAAGGGCCAGTGAGCTAGGTCTGTTGTTGGTTAAATACAGTAAACCCAGGTCTGCCTAGTGACCAACAAATGGTTTCATTGCTAGTTTTGAACAAACTGAGCATTGATGTTCTGGTGGCGGCCTACTAGAGACGAAATCAATGAGTGGGTTTGGTCTAAGTATAAAAAGTTTGCCGAACGAGAGACAAAGAGTCCTAGACTGAGTACAGAGGCCTGGTTACAAAAACATATCGTTACAGACCTGCATGCGATATTTTTTGCGACCTTTGGAAACGAGCTTTACGACTGGTTATCAAAGTTGATTGATACAAGCATATTCAAGAAGAAAAGAAACATTATCTGGACACCAGAGCTAATTCAAATCGTGAATAACCTTGATAATCCCATTACGAGAGCAGTAGACTTCTGGCTTGCGAGTGTGCTAGAAGGCTTCGTCACAGAGTTTGCAGTTGATCAAAGAAAAAGCTTCAGCGAGGCTGAATGGTACTTCTTCAAAGGATATCGTGGTAAGTACCTAAAATATTTAAACTTGTCCATTAAGATGTTATTATATGAAAAAGGAACAATGGATCTAGTTTCAGACGAATAAGTAAAGATAGTAATGTCACAAGAGTTTCAAAGTGATTTTGATGACATTGGATGTACACGTAGTGGGAAGAGATATAAAGTAGATTTCAGATCTCCCATATTTGAAGACAGTTCAGATAATACTAGACAACAGAGTCATAGTACCACAAAAGGAACAGAGGGGGGTATCCCTTACCACCCTTACACCCCACAGAAACAGACCGGGACTCAGAACAATCCCGTAGGAACTCCATCCAGTAGCTCGCAGACAGTACCTACCACCGCTACATCACCTCCAGCTACACCGCCGAGTGGTAGTAACACAGCAAATCAACATCCACCGCGTAGAAATAGAATGGGGGATGATATGAAGCTACCTATCTTTAAGGGTACAGGGGCAGAGGACCCGGAGCAGCATTGGTTTCTCTGTGAAGCCATGTGGACCATTAAAACCATCAATGACAATAATATTAAACTTGTACAGTTGGTCACCACACTACGAGATCGAGCCTTAACATGGTATATGAAGTATACCACAGTACCCAGAACACTTGTCCGGATCAAGACTGCCATGATTAAAGATTTTAAGAAACCTAAGTCTGAGTCACGATGCATTAGAGAGCTCAAAGACATCAAACAGTTACCTACAGAGTCGGTGTGGGACTTTGATCAGAAATTCAAAGCCCTTATAGACCAAGTCAGCTTTGAGTTTGCGCCAGAGCAGCATAAGGAATGGTTTATTGCAGCACTTCTCCCTCACATCAGACTACCGTTAATGCAGTAGAAACTCCAGATGCAGGATGACGCGTTGGAGATGGCGATGAAACTAGAGGCTTCACCTCTAGCAGAAACTAGCACAGGCATGACAAATCTACAAAACCAGTTGGCTAATCTCACGTTACAGTTGCATGAGCTTAAGAAAGGGAAAGAGGTTGCGCAAGACATATGGTGCATAAGGTGTAAAGCACAAGGCCATACTAAAGACAACTGTCCAGTCTTTGTAGAATACCTAGCAACAGGGGCTCCTAACCCCTTACCACAGACCCATGGGCCGTGGTGTGAAATATGCAAAATACGGGGACATCTACCTCACCAGTGCCCTCTACTTCAGAAGTACGTGCAGACACCTAAGAACTTATACTGCGTCTTCTGCAAGTCTGTAGGCCATGACGAACATGATTGTTGAGCCTATGATCTCATGGTTGGGAGCAAGCAAGACATGTACAGAGTCCAATCAGAAACACAGGGTCCAGCAGTAGGACCACAACATGATCCGGCTTATGGTGGCCGTGGAGGAGGATTCAGAGGACGAGGATGTGGAGGAGGCTTTGGCCGTGGAGAAGGCTTTGGTCATGGTCATGGACCAGTTACTTGCTACAATTGTGGAGTTGTAGGACATTACGCTTGGGACTGCCAGAGTCCCAACACCACTTGTAACTATTGTAAATCTTATGATCATACTATAGAGGAATGTCCTACCTTGATAGCTAAGATCAGGGAACCTAAGCCAGCAGTACACCAGAACATCCAGCTTATTGTTGCTGAGCAGGAAGAGCCAGAACCAAGAGTCAACATTGTGACTCGCAGCGATGTTTCCACTAGTGGGACATCGCAGGATACTGAAGAGAACACAGGTCAGGAATGGGTGCGTAGAGCTCCTAACAAAGCAACACCAATTGACCTGTAGAAGAATAAACATAAATTTCAGGAAGCTAAGACTTTCTTTGATGACCCTATGCAATCAGGATCGCAGGTACCACTGCCTTGAGGCGTACTGCAGCAAGCACATTATGGTGTTAACCCTGTACAGATATCGTAGGCTACCACATCGGGCACATGCGACGAGGACGAGATGACAGGAAGTGTACAATCCTTCCTGTGGAGTTGTTTAAAATTCGTGAGAAATGAGCAAGCTATTGGAGAAATTCAGCGCATCATAGATCAGTGTTAGCCATCTTCTTCCATGAGGAGTACACAGCGTGTTGTTCATAATATTACAGGACATACAAGAACAAGAAGAGAGTTGTGACTCACAACACAGGTTGGAGAATTCGAAATGGATGAGGTGATCCTAGATCTAGGATCAGACGTAAATGTTCTGATTAAGCAGACATGGAAACAGATGGGTAGCCCTAAGTTAGTCAGATCGCCTATCCATCTGAGATTAGCTAATCAGGAGCGGGTATCACCCTTGGGTCAATTACCGCAGGTGCCAGTTGACATTGATGGAGTTCGCAGCTTTGCAGATTTTGAAGTTATAGAAATCATTGGCGATAGTAGACCATATCCAGCACTACTAGGCATTGATTGGGCGATCAGTAACATGGCTGTTATCGACCTAAAGAGAAGACAAATGACCTTTGAGGACGCGCAGATCCGGGTCATTGCACCGTTGGATCCTTTTTAGGGTCCTAGATATATTGAACCTATCCGAGCAGAGGAAGAGGCACGTAACACAGAGAGTCTCTATCAGATGATTGCGAACCAGAGCGACTACATCAATCCGATCATAGAAGGGAACATTAGTTGGTGATGCGACAGCTCATGCGCATCAGATTCAGATGTTGGTTTAGAGAACTGGCAGAACAGACTTCACGAAGTCTCAGCGGAAAGATGCGCATACTTGACTAAGTCACTGCGACGGATTGGCACAGAGATCAATGAGATTCCATCGTTTCATGGTCTAACGGATATCCAGGAATTTCTCAAGCAGTTTGAACAACAAATTCCTCATGAGCAGAGGATCGCAGCTATGGACCTTGCAGTACGAGCCACACCTGCAAGATGGTGGTATGCACATAAAGAGAATATCGCATCATGGGATGATATTAAGAGACTGATGGCGATCAGATTTTCTATTGACAGAGAGTATATCCAGCAGAAATATATAGGAGAAAGTGACCCCAGGTCACATATTCAGACATGTGAATAGAATTGGTCGGACATTCCCGAGGATGAATGGGTTCAACAATTCATTCACACTTTGGACACAGTTCCAAGGAACTGGTACACAGAGACTGAATTGCGCAAGCGAACAACTACATGGCCACTTATGATAGACAGCTTGCTACTCACCTTCGCTTTTGAATCTGAGTATCCAAGTGTTGACCAAGCCCTAGATATAATAAAGATCAAGATATTTGAGGATTGTACCTTATCAGTACAGACTCAGCCTGAGTGGGCCATCCAGTTAAAAGATGTGCTTGAGTGCTATAACTTTGAAGCAGAACCAGAGGATGAGGATGAGGATCCTCGCAACACCAACATTCCGGAGTCATAAGGGACTCGCGATGTTGAGGGACCACAGTTAGAAATTCCAGCAATCATAGAGCCCATCAAGATTAAAAATATCAATATCGGCATAGACACAGAACCAAAGTTTGCCTCTATTGGAGACTATTGGAATGATGAAATAGTTTGACAGATTGCAGACTTGCTACATGACTATCAGGACCTATTTAACACCAAGTTCACAGAGATGAAGGGAATAGTCAGATACCTGGGAGTAATGAGGATACCATTGAAGGAGGATGCTCGACTAGTCAAGTAGCGTCCATATAGATTAAACCCGCGCTATAAAGAAAAAGTTAAGGATGAAATCGATAAGATGCTAGCGGCAGGCATCATTGAGCCCGTAGAAGAGAGCAAATGGGTTAGTCCCATGGTCATACAATGAAATAAAACTAAAGGAGACATCAGGATCTGTGTCGATCTGCGTAAACTCAACGATGCATCGCTTCATGACCCATTTTCGACACCGTTCACTGATGAGGTGTTAGACAATGTGGGAGGACAGGAGGTCTACTCCTTCACTGATGGATTTTCAGGCTATCACCAGATCATAATCCATCCAGAAGATCGATCCAAGACCACCTTTGCAACAGAATGGGGCTCATTCTAGTATACGGTAATGCCCTTTGGTCTTAAGAATGCACCAGCTATCTTTTCTAGAGTAGTAGGCGGCTGTATTTAAAGAATACATCCATAAATTCCTAGAAGTTTATTTTGATGATTGGACTGTATTTGGATTCATTAACAAGCACATAGGAGACTTAAGACTGATGCTAGAGAAATGTAGGCAGTACCAGATTTCTCTAAACTTTAAGAAATGTATATTCTGTGCATCATTTGGTATTTTGTTGGGTCACATTGTTTGCAGACAAGGCTTGATGGTAGATCCCGCAAAGATCGCCATCATTGTAAATATTCCAGCACCCAACTCAGTCAAGCAATTGAGGACAGTACTTGGTCATACCGGGTACTACAAAAAGTTCATCAAGGGCTACGCAAAGATTACAGCACCGATGGAAAAAATGCTAAAGAAAGATGTAAAATTCCTATGGAATGAGGAATCTCAGCAGAGTCTAGACACACTTAAAGAGAAGATGGTTACAGCACCCATCTTAGTATTTCCAGACTGGACTAAGCCGTTTCATGTACATGTGGATGCATCTGGCATCGCACTAGGGGTTGTTTTAACGCAACCAGGAGAAGGGGATATTGATCATCCTATCGCATACTCCAGCAAAAAGCTATCGATAACAGAAAAGAACTACACCACAATAGAAAGAGAAGGCTTAGCTATGGTGTACGCGCTGCAGAAGTTCAGGCACTACCTATTGGGTTCCTCGTTCAAGATGTTTACTGACCATTCTGCATTGAAGTATCTGGTCAATAAGCCAGTGTTAGGGGGGAGAATCTGTAGATGGTTACTCCTCTTTCAAGAGTATGCTTTTGAAATCATTGTCAAACCAGGAATATTGAACACCGGACCTGACCATCTGTCGAGGATAGACTCAGGAGAAGAGCTGAGTAACCTAGAGGAAAATTTTCCGGATGCGCAGTTGTTTTCTATCCAGATCACAGATGACTACTATGCTGATATCATTCACTTTATCACTACAGGATTAGCACCTAATGAGTTTACTAAGCATCAAAAGAAGTAGTTAGTTGTTAAAGAAGTGGACTTCACATTGATCGCAGGACAATTATACAAGTTAGGTCCAGATGAAGTCCTGCGCAGATGTGTGATGCCGCATGAAAAAAACGCTATCATCAGAGAGGCACATTCAGGAACCGCAGGAGGTCATTTCGTAGGAAATCCGACTGCGCAGAAAATCCTAGCTGCAGGATTATGGTGGCCTACGTTGCACAAGGACACTAAGGATATTTGCAGATGCTGCGATATCTGCCAGAGGGTAGGAAAGCCCTCGTGACGAGATGAAATGCTGCTGCGACCGCAGGTTACGCTGCGCGCATTTGACAAGTGGGCTATAGACTTTGTGGGTCCTATCAACCCACCAGGAAAACGCACTGGTGCGAGATATATCATCACTGGCACAGAGTACCTCACCAGGTGGGCAGAGGCCAAAGCAGTAAGAAATTGTGATGCTGCTACAGCCGCACAGTTTCTTTTTGTAAACATCATCAGTAGATTTGGATGCCCAGTAGTTTTGATGAGAGATCAAGGTACACACTTCTTAAACCACACTATTGAGGCCTTGATGGAAGAATTTCAGGTTCAGCACCATAAGAGCACTCCCTACCACCCACAGGCTAATGGTATGGTGGAGGCCTTTAACAAGATTTTAGAAAACGCTCTTACAAAGATCTGCAACAGCCAAAGGAATGATTGGGACCTCAGAGTTAACGCTGTATTATGGGCGTATAGGACCACATGCAAGAAACTTACAGGACATACACCTTTCAGTTTGGTGTATGGATAGGAGGATGTTATGCCTATGGAGTATATTCTTCCCAGTTTAAGAATCACTCAGATCACCGGGATGGCTGATACAGACACAGTGGATGAAAGGCTAGCACAGCTGCTTGCCTTAGAGGAAGACAGATTCATCACCGGCTTCCATCAGAAAGTGCAGAAGGCACGAGAAAAAGCTTGCCATGACAGACACATTAAGAGTAAGACCTTTCAGATCGGAGACCTAGTAATCCTCTACGACAGTAAGTTTATTAAGTTTCCAGGGAAGTTCAAGACGCATTGACTGGGGCCATATCAGATACAACACGTTACAGAGGGAGGCACCGTTCATCTCAGCAAACTGGATGGGGAGCTTCTTCCCACATTAATTATTGGCAGTAGGCTCAAGCTCTATAGTGATAACCACTCCACCTCTCAGCCCTAGCCTAGACAGCTTACGTGCGTGCAGATGTCCAGTGTAGTTGAAAGGAGGCATCGCACCGGGAACTAGTCTACACCGGCAATTATTCTAAGTATGAGGAATCGCATAAGGACGGTTCAATTTGCGCAAGTCATCAGTGGCTTGCGGGAAAGAAAAAAAAAAGTGGTTGAGTTTGTTTTAAGCAGAGGATGTGGTGTTGCATCGCAGCAAGGCAATGTCTCTCCGTGCCACGTACCTGCTTTCAAAAAGAAACAGAGGGCTAGTCAAGTCGCCTTCTGATAGGCAGTTAATGAAGAAATGACCGGTATATATTACCGTGGATTTGGCAGCAGTGTAATAAATTTTTCCAGATTTGGTAAATCTTTGACGAGACCGGCGCCTGTACACACATACTTCGAGGGAAATTTGATTGGATTTCAGCATTTATTGAGGATTGGATGGTGGGTGTGGTCTCATCCGTGAAATTAATACGACCGACGGGTTTAGTCTAGATGATCGTTGCATCCGGGATTATCGTCTTCACCATAAAAGCAGAAAATGTTCATTCAGGAGGGTTACATTTGCAAGAATTCAAGAGCCGAGAGTTATAGAGTGCATCGATCAGTTTCCCTATGTAGAGCTAATCCTGTTACAGAGTGCTATGATTTCCAGAGATTGCAGCCATTGCACATCCAACATTTTACACCGAGTGGGTTCTGTCCGAGGAGGAACCTATAGAAGCAATTTTGGAAAGGTTTGAACGTAGTGGCCTTACAGCTACTATGACGACGCCATCTAAGGGTGCCCTGCCAAGTTCGTCACAGACCAGAGAACCACCGAAAACAAGGAGCCACTCTCAGATAATAGAAGGATCCAGTTCGGAGCCAGAGGAAGAAGTTCATAGTGCAGCAAATTACATCATGCCACGAGTTGAAGGCGCACCAGAGGTAAAAATTCCCAAGAGTGCTAAGTTTACTGTTCCCATACCACCAATTGATTCTTGAGTAAAGGAAAATGGAGATCTATTAGGATATGTCGCTATTGCTAAATTTATAGATTATAACCTGGGAGATGCTAAGACATATCCTCAGTTCCGGCCGGATCAGTATCTTACGATCCAGAAGAACCTAAGGATAGATAGAGATGAATATGTTCCCATGGCACATGTCCAGATTCTTGAGCGGTCAGGCCTGCTCAATCTGTTGAGGCTACCTCATTTTGGATGAGGTGCAGAGGTTAATGCCATGGTGCATGTCCTACTTTATTACGTACATGGAGGTTACCTATGGCTAGGTAACAGGGTCGACCTGAACGTCGACTTGATACACTGCATCACCGGGCTATCCAAGACTGGTAAAGACCCCGAGATCTAGATAGCAGGGAATACCAAGGATTCCAAACTACCACCATCCCTAGTTGCTAAGTATAAGCTCTAGAGGGGAGGACGGGCTTATGACATTGCAATATTAACAGATGATACACTCATATTTACAGCCAGTTTGCTTGCAGGCAGATTGTTAACCAAGGTTCGGCCAAAGGAAGTCACAGGATCAATAATTAACCTTGCCATACAAGTTGCAGAGGGGGAACAGTTCAATTGGTCTTTATTTTTATTAAATATGCTTCAGGAAGATTGTTTGGCAGCCTAGGATGAAGTAACCCACCCTTTCCATTTCTCGTGGCTGCTTATTTTATGTGCATTCATTGGCTGGAAGGAGTCGCCCTATACCCAGTTTCCACAGCTAGCAAGTGGCACGCCTAGAGGTGTGCGCTATGCCAACTTATGGGAGAGCAACAGCCAAGCAAAGAAAAAGGTTAATATGATAGTATTCTATGAATACTATAAGTTGTTGAAGAAAACCATCCAAGAGACACCACGAATCAGCACAAAAATTGTGGACATATATGATAACCGGCTTAATTTTATGGCAGACAACCATAGAATCTATCTGAGGCCAAAAAGGTCTAGAAGGGATGATTGGGCTAATGGCTGGTTCAGGATGACAACAAAGGATGTTGAAGGCGTCATCAAGGACTTTGATGATGAATGGAAGCAAGCATTTGAGGATACCACACCACTACAATCAGATACCACCCAGACAGATCCATCAGACAAAGGCAAAGACAAAGTGGGGACCCAGACGCAGGATACAGCACAAGTGCCACTACCAGGAGAACATAAGAAAGACTCACAGCAAGTACCACCAGAGGCACAAAAGACAAAGGATGGAGAAGAAGAGATACCAGAGGCACCAAAGAAGAAAAAGCGGAAAGTCACAAAACCACCTTCAAAGACTGCACTGACAGAGGATGATTATGAACTCATTGTAACAAGAATGCATGACACCTTGAAGGACTCATTTGAAGCGATGCATACATCGCAGAAAAAAATACAGAGTGCAGTAGAAAAGCAGCTTCTGGACTTAAAAGCAATTACTGAGAAGACTGCTATGATACAGGTTCCGTCGGTAAAGGAGACCGCAGGAGAAAGTTCAACACAGTCGATTTCCCTCGAGGAAATCTTGGCAACGAATCGCATAAACATAGTTTTGATACCACTAGGGAGCATTCGGTTCCCTGCGTAAATGATGGATGCACCAATACAGTTTAGGCAACCCGTCGAGGTTAACCTTGCAGAGTTCCACATTGAACAGTTACAGATGATCCAACAGCAGCTAAGCGTAGAGCTCAGAGGTAGAGAGCTCACGACTTATAAACAGAACATGCAGCTGAAGCAACAGAATGCAGCACTCACCACCAGCTATCAGAAAAAGGCAGATGAGTTAAAAACATATCAAGAAAGAGGTCAGGAACTCTCTCAAGTCTTACAGAGTATTGCATTGGAGTTACCCCAATGTAACATTGAGCTTGCCTTGCCTCTCCCACATAAGGTAAGAAGAGTTGTAGACAGAGCAAAGGCTCTGGGGGAAATAGTGACTAGGATGGAAGAAACAGTGGCCAAGATGGAGGAAGACCACAAAGCGTAGATTGCCGAGCTCGAAGCTCGACCACCAGGCACCCCCCAGGCAGACAAGGAAGCTAGAATAGAGGCATTCTGACTCACTTCCACATAGATAAAATCTCACATACACGATGCAATGTCAGTATTAACTGATGCGACAAGCACATGGTCGGAGTTAGATGAGCCTCCCGAGAAAGTAGAAATCCAACAAAGTATTCAGCAGATAGAGAATACCACAGCAGCAATAAAGGAGGAAATTAAGAGCTTAGCGGCTCTTCAGAAGATGTGAAAGATGAAGGAGATGAACCGCTTGCAGTAGGAAGCGCAGTGGTTGAGAGCATAGGAGATACACATCAATGACCTGCTTCAACCATATCAGGAACAAATCACAGAGATCGTCGATGTGGTTGAGCAGAAAGTTAGGGAGTTCACGGCCGCCAGAAGTGAAATTGATGCAACAGAGGACTCCAGTATTAGTCAAGCTATGCTTGAATTGGCACAGGAGCATGTCGAAGCTATGGAGAAAGAAGTCGCAGGACTTTGGGATAAGTTTCAACGGACTTCACAGGAAGCCAAGGAGAAGCTACAACAGGAGAAGCCCGCTGGTAGTGGCTGGGGGACGAGCCACAAGTAAGTGTTAGGGGACTGTTGGAGTAGGGTCCCACAGCTATAGAAGAAGCTGCCAGTTTAGCGGATAGACAGTTTTGGTGGAGAGGAGATAAGGTAGAGCTACGACGCCGTAGCATGTTTCTAGCTGCATATTAGAGCTGGAAACCATGACTGTTGGGGCAGAAAAGTCAAAGGAGACAATGGTACCTGAGCGTCCGAGAAGGGAGAGCTTACCCACTGCATTGAAGGCAGTAGCGGAAGACAGGAGGGCTCAACTACCCTCATAAAGGGAAAGAAGAAATGAGGCCGAGGTATTGAAGGCGAAGGACATAAGCAGGGAAGCGGTGCATAGTACCCATGATCAGTGCCGGGAAGCATGGAAGACCGCAGAGAGTTGTGGTTTGATGGAAAGCGGCTACCTCAAGTACAGATATGTCGACTGTCACTAGTTAGGGTTTTGGGTTACTGTTGGGATAGGCCCACAGTGTTGTAATGGTGAGACCTTCGGGCCACCTATAAAGGGATGTATTTTTGTATTGTAAAGGGTTGGTCATTTTCTTGGTTGATTGGACAATTGTATAAGGTTAGACAATAGTTGGTCAGTTGTAGAGGAGCCAATCTCTGGTTCTATTATTAGTTGTAGTTATCTTACTGTAACCAGTAGCTGGCTCATTGAGCATGCATGTAACGATCCACAGGGATCGACAGAGAGGGAAGAGTATATTGTAAGAGGTGCAATATAGAGAAGAGAAGAGATCTAAGAGAGAAGGGCTCCAGGCTGTGTGTGGAGTTACCCAGAAGATCTCGAGCTGCATATGTGGTGCAGCAGAACTGTGTTTACCTTCCCCTGAGCCATAATAGAAACATAGTTCTGTGGACGTAACTTCCATCCTGGAGGTGAACCACGTTAAAATCGAGTGTTATGTGATTGATTTATATGTTGTGTTTATTGGTTGCATGTATCAGTTATTTCATGAACCTTGCTTACAGTTATTGTATGTATGTGTTAGTTAGTCTACAGCACTATTGAAATAATTGCAAGTTGAAATCCTTAAGAAATTTGTATAAGAGTCTACCTATGTTTGAGTTCTTATAATTAAGGGTCACAGAGGTAAGCAGCCTTGTATGTTGAGTCCCGTAAGTCGAAGCAAGTAGCACTAAGTACGCAGAGCCGCAGTGATAGGATATCGCAGGGAGGCGATATGGCACTAGCAGAGAAGCTGCGGTGCGCTGCGGTTGAGGATCTAGCGTAGGAGGGAGTTACATGCGGACCGAGGTGCGACGATGCGATAAGGGTTGGAGTCATTGCGAGTAAGAGGAAGTGTGTGTCGCACAGAGAGAAATCTTGTAGGCTAGAAGAGCTGTGAGATGCCCAGGCTGCCACAGAACCTAGTCAAAGACACTTGAGTCTTTGGCCAACCCATTAGGATCACTTTGGGTGAGACTTCAGGCCACTCTGCGGTCTGTCACTGAAAGGGCCAGTGAGCTAGGGGTGTTGTTGGTTAAATACAGTAAACCCGGGTCTGCCCAGCAACCAACACCTTACCTTATCAATCGCCTTTCGCCAATTCCATTGGCCCATACCACTTGCAAAGAGTTGTCCTAATAAATGGAAAACCACCGCGTTGGCTGGAAATTAAATTTATAAATTAAATAAATAATCCATTCCTAGACCTATACACAAGTGGTCATTTTTCTAGGCATGGAAAATATCAAAATACTCTATGAAATAAAAAATGGGCGTACAATTAAATTAGCTAATGTTGTATGGAAAGTGTGTTCTTGGGGTAATTCCACCAAGAGATGTGTTTCTAGAGTCACATTCCACATGTATTGTGAAGGAAATCAACAATCAATCTATCCAGCACACATTTTCCACCAGAATATCAACTCACATTTAAATGCTATATTACAATATTGTTGCCTCACTGATGTGGAAACTTGTGATTGTATTTGACAAGATTTCTTTAACCGTTGTATTAAAATGAAAACAACACACAAATTTTAAATTTTAAGACATAAATATATTAAATACACATACAAATAGGTTTTTATTGGAAATATGTGGACATTGTTAATACCACCATCCTGTCAAACAATATAAAACAAAAAATAGAGGAAAGAGTCATGTTGTCTTACTATATGAATAAAATGTCACTAAATAATCCAGATAAATCTTTGTTATCTATGAAATGTTAACTTTCTAGTAAATAATATCCCGCACGGGTGGGGCTCATTGGCAGTTCAGTTGTTATGAAGTCACTTGTTGTAAATTGGAGGTCGAAAGATCAAATCCCACCCGGGTTTACCTATGTCCCATGTTTTGTGAAGGGTGTGGGGAACCTAGGGGTATAGTGGTATCGGGAATGGATCCTTGGACCCCGTGTCACGCGAGTACCAACCCAGCTCCAGCTACCGATTCCCCCTAGTTACTAAATTTTTTTTTCAGTATATAATATTTAGATATGGAAATATTTGTCCTAACAAAATGAAATTTGAGGAGCTCATGGAATGCTTTTGTAGCACACATATTAATACATTTTTTTTTTACTTATAAGAGAATACTTCAATTTCTTGTTGACTCTAAGACTCACCCCATCAACATGCATTCTACAACCATGTCTGTATATTTTATATAAAGAGAGAGGAAGAGAGAGACCTTTACGGAATAGTGCAATCCCTTGAGATAGGTAAGGGGGTGAAATATGGTGCGTCTTTGAAACAAGATTTATTTTCCTCGTCACAAAACCATAGGATTGACGAATTAGTTGAAGCATTCATTGCCACAATATTCAGAACCAAATACACCTTTGCTCTCCAATGATCAGAACGCAAAGAGCCACCCTACAAGCATTATCAAAATATAAACAGAGTTTTAGTAAACAAAAATTTCAATTATCTGCAAGGAAATACAAAAAAATTAATTTAATCCAAAAAATTTAAATACACATGAACTGAAAGGAAATATATTGTATAAAAACAACTTTGCAAATTTAACAATACAAATTTTTGCTCAGAATTTATTATGCATTCTTTAAAATATTTCATTTTAAAGTTTGGTGTATGGTGATTAATCTCAGATTTCTTAGTGGTTTTCCATGATTTGGTTTTCATACTTCAGAGTCCAACCATAGACCTAAGGGATTTCTAATTGTTATGTAAAGTTGAAATCATCAAAGTTGCATAGCAATCTTAATCACCAAATTTTAGTATTCTATAAGTTATGAAAGATAAATCATGTCATTTGAAAATACTATTCAACTTTGTTCAACACCCAGATAACTACTGTAAGTACATTCAATGGATATTTCTTGACCCCTTTTATATTATTTATTTCTCATCTTTTCTCCTAATAGTCCTTACAAACTAGGCGATCGACATCTTTTCAACGACATCCTCCAACTGCAAAGTTAAATTAAAACCATTATGAAGCAAAACCTTGAACATGAATTTGTTCTCCTCAGGTTCAGGCTTGGGTTTCTTCTTAGGAATCGCTCCAAGGTAGCCCTCATTGCTGCTTCTTTTCTGCCTGGTAGAAGATTCCGCCATCTTGGACACAAGAAACGACAAACCGCAGAGGGAATATTGTGTTCTTCTATCTCAACGCTTTCCTACACTTAGAATTTGCAAGAATTGATGCATGTAACTTGATTTCGTTAGTTTATACAGAGAATGTTGTGGTTGGGGTTGATGCCTCACTAATTACTCAAAGCAATTATGCATGTACAACTCAAGACAAGCTTTGTCGTTCCACAATTGCTACAAAGCTCCACTCAGTAGCCTCAAAACCAATCTGAGCAAACAAAAACAGTTTTCTATAGAACATTTGGGCTTCAAACTCCAAAAATTTTCCATTATCAAATAAAAACTAACAATCGTACTATTAAAAACATTCACAGTCTAGCTTTGAACTGTAAATTCATGGGAATTTTGACAAGAGGCCCAAAAGAAATGGACAAAACTGGAAACAAACCCACATTTTGCAGACATGCCAACTAGATAAATACCCACAAAATCATATGAATCAAATCCATATTTTATGGTGAGGATATGAACTTGCTTACCCTGATCATAAGCCATGATGTTTGCACAAATCTGAAGCACCGTTGAGAAAGTAAAATTAGAAGCCTCTTCATCTTTCCCATTCAGAGCATACCCTGCAATCATATAGCTCCATCAAACCACCGCATTCCATTCAGGAATATTGTCAAAATATCTCACAACAAGCAAAAACAAGAATGGCAACATTAAAATATCTCATTCCCTTCCTCCTTTTCCTCGATAACTGTTGGTTTTATTTCTCACATTGAATTTCCCAAGTTCACCTGGACAGCTCGTGCTTCATGCTTGCAAGTATATTTGAGCCATTTCATCTCCACCACATCCACAACAACGAAAAAAACCATGAATAAATTAAAAACACAATAGGTAATCAAGAAAAACATAGAAGGAAAAAAATTTGAAGGTCTAAACATTGCTTCCATTCTGGAGGTGGAGCAGGCGGTTCTAGAAGCATGATATCACATGTGAAGGGAGTGGATGATGCAATAATAGGAAAAGTCCTTCAACTTCCCTTCCTGTTAAAAAAACATCATAGCATGTTCCAGATCCTTCAATGAAAGTTCGAAATTGAAAACCCCCAAATGAAAGCCAGAGCAGATCCTGTGCAGGTGTTTTTGAATGCTAATGAGCTAGTGCGTGGGTGTTTTTTAATTCTACGTTTTTTGTTTGATTATTTGCATATTTTATATTTGGTGTTTTGTTTTTTATTTTTATTTTTCATATTTATATTTTGTTTAGTTTATTTTGAGTTTTTTTATTTGCATATTTTATATTTTGTTGCATTTTAAATTAATTATAGTTAAACAACTCTATGTTTTTAATTTAGTGTAGTTTAATTTAATTTAATTTAACTAGGATTTTTTCATAATTTGTATTGGTTGCATTTCTTATAGTGAGATCCTATACATAAGTCCCTTCAAGGACGAACACGATGATGATGACGACGACGACGACGACGACGACGATGATGAAGACGATGAAGATGATGGTGATGACGACCACAACGACAATGATCATCATCATCCTTTTCATGGTCACCACCATTTTCTTTGTCGTCTTCATCAATATCATCATCATCATCTTCATAATCATCATCGTCGTCGTTGTCATCATCGTCATCATGATATTCTTCATCATCATCATCTTCCTTATCATCATCATCATCATAATCATCCTATTCATAATTAACATCTTCGTTATCACCATCATCATCTTGATCATCTTCATCATATTTTTCATCATCATCAACATCTTCATCTTCATCATCATATTCATCATCAACATCATTGTCATCCAATTCATCATCATCTCCATTATCATGATCATGATCATGATCATCATTTTCATTATCATCATCATCATCTTCATCATCAAATCATATTCATCATCATCATCATCTGTAATGTCCCAAATTTGGCATTGGGTCACAATGGCAAAATCACATTTTCCATATTCATGAAAGTTGTCAAATGGATGCTAAAAGTCAAATAATTGCTAAGGAGGAAAATCACTAGTTTCCTAGGTTGGGGGTGGAAGCTTTGAGATTTGGAAAAAGGGGGACAATAAATGATGTTTAGACATTATAAGGGGATAAATATTTAATAATTGATCTTATTAAATAAATACAAGAGAAAATGGAAGTGGCAATAGAGCATGAAGACACATGGAGACTATGGGGCCCACACTAGCTAGAATTCCTATGTTAAATGGTATCTTTCTCTTGCAAATTTGAATATATGGGAAGTCCAATGTTTTTTTATGGATTATAATGTTAATATAATTGTCCATATACTTCAAAGGTCTAATTTGGGATGAATTGTAACTTACATGTGAGAGGAAGAGCCAAATGGAAGTTTCATGGACACTTGGCTAGATTCCCCTTAGATTTATGACAGTTATGACACCAATGATGGAGATTATATGAAAGTTATGACCCAATTCAGATATGAAGGCTGAAATAATGACATAATGACATATCAGGCCTTAATAGAGCATCTTGGAGGTCGAAATTGGGAGTTGGAGAAGGCCAAGAGGCTCCTACTCAAATTTGGGAGAAGAGGGAAGGTGAAGAGAGAGGCCACATGACATAGCATGAGCAGCCACACCAATTCGACTTGGATTTGGTTTATGGATGGAATTGGAACCTTATAATACCAATATTTTTTATAAAATACAGGGATCATCCATGATAAGAAGCTTTTTCTCATTTGTGAAATTGTCATTTGGGAATTGTGAGAGCTAGTGGATGACTAGTTTTCTTGCTTAAGCCAATTTCGAGGGTGAAAGATTCCAATCCTAGTTGGTGTTTGGAAAGGTCACTCAGGTATTTCATGGAGATTTAATGGAGTATTATTTTTAGGTGTAAGCTACAGGAAATAATTTGAATTCTTCTATTGCAGCACTCTCTCTCAACTATTTCCAGTTTTCACACCATATTCATGCCAATGGAGGGATTGCGCTTTGGGTGAGCTATTGATCTCTTTGGGGAAGATTATAATGCTCATTATATTATGTTATGATGTATATTATCTGTATTTAATTTTTATAATACTCTCAGGTCAAAATACCCAAAATAATTCATGTAAAAATGTTGAACAATGAAGAAATAGTGTCATTTCCCCACTATCTTGTTGTGAACCATTGCAATGCTGATTATTTCGAATTGGGAGATCCTTTAATTGTAAATTTATGATTGTAATCAGTTATATATTATATTTTATTCATTCTCATAAATTTTCAAGTTGAAATTCCCAAGAGTTGTCTGTCAAAATGACTTTTAATGAGCAAACAATGACCATTTCCACTCCATTTTGATATATGACATGGTAATGCTTATTATTTCAAATGGAGGAATGTATATCTGATAAATTTATGATGTATGGACTATAATTAATGTTTATTTCAAGTCTAATGTTCATTAATTAAGCATTGGCATCCATTTTACTCATTTTTATTGCATTGGGAGAAGAATTGGTGCATTTTCCCCAAGGGTCGAAATTGTGACTTGGGAGTTGTTTTGAAAAGAGTCATAACAGCCTGTATAAACTGAACCATGATGCATATGAGACTTTTAAAAGGTAAATTACACATATCCATCCTCTTTTCATAAATTCAAGTAACTTTGGGATCATTTGTGAAGCCATTTCCGGCAATTACCCGGGAGGGATTGGAGCCCCAATTTGCTAGTAAAGACTCCTACTTTGAATAGAACATTAAACAAGTTTTCAGAAGTAATTGGGAGGTAAAAAAAAATACATGATAATGATATTTAAGTTATATCATCAGTCATGTACCTTCAGATAAAATTTGGAAGCATTTGGGTCAATTTGGAGGTCTAGACATCAAAACTAGTCAAGAGCCAAAATTGAGAAAAATTGGAAAATTGCACATTTTAATAAAAATTCCAAAAAGGGGACATTACAGGGGTATCAGAGAATTTTCTTGGAAACTATTGAAGTTATGGATTGTATATATGAATTGAATAAATTCATTAAGCCATGTGGTGATGATATGTCCAGGCAGGTTAATCAAGCATTCAAATTGGCACATAAAACTATTCATTGTGAAGACCTTAATGATTGGTTGAAGGAATTTATAAAAAATAATTCAAATAAGAACTCATTAGGGAATAATAATAAATTCACAAGTAGGGAGGAGACCAAGGATCTAGAAATTTCTATGGGTGGTGAATAAGAAAAGGCATTACATGAAGAGGATCGAAATTCACTTCCAAATGACTTTGAAAAAGATGAGGAAACATCACATGAGAAGGAAGAAGAGTACCTTGAAACTATTGAACATCATTCTAAAACAAATTATACTATGGGCATGGACCAAAGAGCATCTACTGATGGATGCTTTAACTATGAAGGAGTACCTACTGATGGGTGCTCACAACTCTATGTTGGTGACATAGAGATCATATTTCAAAATGTTGTTGCAAGCCAAAATTCCATTAAACATGAAAATGAAGACCTTGTAGCAGTTGAAGAAGAAACAAGATCAACTTCCCCATCACCACTTGAGTTTCATGAAGTTGGTCCAAGCAAGAAGGAAGAAGATGAGGATGTTAATTTCCAAGAGCTTTATTTTATTGAAGGGTCCTTAAAGATGAATGAAAAGAAGATCCAAGAGGCCCTTAGCATACTCCATGACACTCAAGCATTGGTATCAAATTCTTGTTGGAGAGCTACTTCCTTGGAGGAGCCATCCTTCCTTGAAGACATGGAGAAGATCCAAAGAGAAATGCGCAACATCAAAGGTAATTTCATGTCTTTTCTTTTTGATAGAAAAAATGTCATTGAGCTTAGTGAATGTTTACATGAATCCTACTTGAAGAATAATGAAGTTATTTAAGCTCACAATTAAAAATGAGCAACTTCTTGAAATGTTGCAAGACACTTGTTTTTACTCCTATGTTTCATATTGTCAAATGGTAGATTGTTTGGAGGATTCTCATGACATGGTGGATCATGAGAAATTTGGAAATTTGAATGTACTTGATGCATTTTAATATGTACTTGAAGAGATCCAAACACTTGATGTGGTTGAAGAGGAACTTGAATTGTCTCTTGATGAAGGGTATGCAATTTTTAAAGAAGAACACGATTCCTCTACATTGGAACCAATCTATGACAAAGGTTTCACACTCTTGAAGGAGGTGCATAACCCTACCCCTATGGATCCTTCACATTATGACAATTTTTCACTTACTGATCGTTTGGGTGAGTTGGTTCTTTCTCCTACATCCTACACTTCTAAATTTTGCAGCAGTCATCCTAATGAGGTATGGGCGAAAGGTTTCTTTTTGATGGTGCCACAAGAAGAGCATGGGAATTATATTTCTCCTTTTGATAATGTAATTATTAGAGAACCATATTATTTACATTTGCAGAAGAATCCTTGTTTACATTATGATTATACACATCTACATGGGTGCACCTATGATGTTCACTTGAGTCACTTGGAGACTCATGATTTTCCTTGCTCCTTGCCTAGTCTATTTGATGTTGGAGGAACTTCATCACACACTTGGGTGAAGAGATATGTGATTGAAGAACATTCTTATTGGAAGAAAAATCCTCTGTTATTTCATGATGATATACATATTCATGGGTGTATTGATGAGACTTTTTTTATCCACTTGAAGTCTTCATGTTTTCTTTGCTCATTATTTGGTTCAGATTTTGGTGGAGGTTCTTCATTCACTTTGTTATCATCAGATCTGCTCCAACAAAATGTTAGTTTCTGGCAGCATCCAAATGTCAAAGTGACCACTCAAGTTTCAATTTGAATACCAAGATCAGATAGAAAAGCAATCATGATGGCACTCATGTGGAAGAAAAGTTTACAATTTTAGAAAAGGTGTTGAGTAAGGTCCTCAGTGGATGATAGAGAAAGCTAGTTTTAGTGATTTGGGACTTCGCCTGCAGTGGATTAAGTTTTTTTGCTTCTAAAGTTGCACAATACTGCCCGTTCTTCAAATATTTTGTGATAATGGTGGATGATGCAAAGGACCATTCGGTCAGAAAATGCCTTGAATATGTTTGGGAAGAGTTGAAGTCCATATTTTCTAGAAAGTTAAACCCCTAGTTGTTACCGTTCTTTTCTACCAAGTCAATGAGATTTATTGCCCTTGAATGATCAAGTGAACCCTATTGTAAAGTGGTTGAGACAGTTAATCAAGAACTTTTCAATTTTTAGATGTGCAATGTGGCAGTGGAAGACAGAGAATGGAACAAATGATGTGTCTCTTAAGTACCAACATCTTAACAAGGGTCGTGAATCAGTGCTTGGGGAACTTTATGAGGAGTTACATTCTGTCTTGAATAGTCTGAGGTTGATAGAAAAAGAGTTTTTTATAATGTGTGCAAATGTAGTGTGTGATGAGAAAGCTGACGAACTCTTCACAAGGGTACAAGAATGCCATGTGGAATTTTGGAAAGAAGTTAATAGGCCCATGTTTGATTCTGATATATTGTTAATATGTTGGCAGAGTCTAAAAAATTGACCAGGAGCAGTTTAACAAAATTATGCGTTATATTAAGGTTGGGAAAGAGAGCGTGTGCTATATGCAAAGAAGGATTATAATCTTCCCAAACACCTAGAAATTGATGTTCCAAATATGCAATTCATCAAGTTGACGCAGAGCTTCAAGTCCAAAGAGTATGTGAGGGAGTCCTTTGCTTGGATGCATTATTATTCGTATTTGACTAATGATGGAATTGAATATCTCCGAACATATTTAAATCTACCTCCAGATATTATTCCTGCAATTTTGGAAAAGTCTGTAAAGCCTCTTGGCAGACCTATGGGTGGTCCACCTAGCGGTGATCGTCCTCCCAGAGGGCCTCGCTTTGAAGGAGGAGACAAACCATGTTTTGGAGACTCATCGGACATTTATGCTGAGATTGTTAAAGGTTTGGGAGAAACACTAGTTGGGGCCTACCCTGGTCGAGCTATGAGTTTTGTTACTAAGAATTCATACTTAAATCAAGTCAAGCTATTGGGATACCCCAGCAAACCAATAGGGCTCTTCATCAGATAGTCTATAATCTTCAGATTTGATTGAAATGGTGAAGATCTAGAGGGTTATGTAGGTTCTTGCCTTTATGATAGTGTGCCAATGGATGAAGAGGAGAAGAGAACAATTGATTATTCCTCAGATCCACTTGTAGTGGATCACAATTTTAGGCGGTCCATACTATCAAAGATTGCTCAAGTTGGAGATGCATTTGAGGAACTTTATGGATCTCCCCAGGATGTTGAAGGTGTAGTAAAAGATGGTGAAATCCGTGTTGTGCAGACTAAGCCTCAAATGTACAGGATGCTCACTAGAAATAAAAATATCCACTAGTGAGAACTATAACTTCTAGTCTGAGAATGCCCTCCCTTTTTCTTTTCAGGTATTTATTAACTCCAAAGCTTAGTGTCTGGTATTCCTTCTACTGTAGTAGAACTTGCATCAGATTAGAGTGGTAGTTATTTTCATCAATGCAGAGGAAATGTATGGCAAAATCTCCACATTAAATTTGCACCAGCTTTGGATGTCTAGCCCTTAAAGAGTACTTGCAGAGTATATTCATGTTAGTGATATGTATGGGCTGTGGTTCTTACCATTGAAGTGATTAGCTTGTTATAAATCTTTGGAACATTCTGAGCACTTCAAGAAAGGAAAATATTGCTTATTGTTATAACTAGATAGAGATGGATGCACAGAAAGGAATTGCAATCAAAGGGTGGTATTGAATAAATCAATTAACATTGGCTAATTGCAGCAATCAATAATATCCCTGGATATGGACTGTAAAAGGCCAACCTTTTCAGATTAGTGAGGAGGACGGGCTTTGCGATTTCAACAACCCTCATTTCCATGCTTTTGCTGTTTTTCAACAATGTTGTGGGGATTCTGGGCGCAGTGGGATTTTTTCCTTTGACAGTGTATTTCCCTGTCGAAATGTACATCGTCCAGAAGAAAATCAGTCCTTTTTCAAGCAAGTGGATGCTTCTGCAAACCTTGAGTGTAGTCTCCTTCTTTGTTTCATTGGCAGCTTCCCGTGGATCCATTGAAGGCATTATACAAGATTTGAAGTCGTACAAATCTTTCCAGACCACAGATTGATGGCAGAGTATATTATATGTGTCAACACAAATACCAAATGGTAGAGTATATCAATTCTAGATCCAATTATTCAGGCAGAAAATCAGAACTAGCTCCAGATAATTAAGGCAGACAGTTTTAGAAGATTGACTTTTCTATTTTTGAAGAAATTCAATCCATAGAAGTAGGATCTAATAACTATCTTAGAAACTTAGATATTTTGTATATAAGGATAGTAGCTAGAATTGAAGGGGGTGGGAAATTAGAGTAATGGAAATCTAGTTTTGATGATATTCTGTATGACATGAAATACTCTACATCTTCAATACAGGTTCTGCTTTGAGATGATTATGATTATGATTTGGCTGTGTATTTTATGAATTGTATTTCTTGTGATTTATCATGTATATGGTCAATTGAATCCCATTACATGATTCTTATGGTGAAATACAGTTATCTTTCAAAATTTTAATAACAGAGTCAGTCTCATTTCATAAATTCATGATCGTAGTTCCTTTGATATTGTATTTTGTATTTTGTTTTATGTTATACAGTTCTTTAATTATTATGTGATTTTCCTATAGCTTTGATTACATACCATCCCAGTTTTTCATCTTGATTTCATTGAATTATACTTTTGAAAAAGATTTCTTTAAGCTTGAACCCCTATAGTCTAGGTTCAACTTTAGGGATAACATAGTCCTTGGATGAAAGAACACATGGATGATTATATTGATGCACATTATATATCTTTGGAGTAGAATAGTGGGACATGGGATCCTCACCTGTGTCATTGGAGCAGATTTGATTGGTCACTTGAAGCTTGTATGCACTTGGAAAATGGTAGTCTACTCATTGGGAGGTATAAGCACTTTCATGATTTATTGGTGAGGCACCTCCTTGCTGTACATTATTATTATGTTTTTATATACTTTGATGATATATATTATGCACTCATGATGTTTGGAAGAATGCATACACGAAAATGGGACCTTGGTATAGTTTTTAGTCCGATTGATTTCAAATTCTTTGGGAAACAAGCAGTATGGGAGATGGATTCCCCACTTAATAAGGTGATGTTAATTAGAGTAGTGCAGAAACAATAATGGTGGTTCCTCTCTGAAATATTCATGGAATCTCAAAGTCTCAAAGTGGGAAGCTTAGTGGCAACTTCAAATAATCATACAGAAAGCAGGTTCTTCAACAACCATGTTTGAAATTGGTTGAGGACAAGCAATATTGGGAAGGGAGGATTTGTAATGTCCCAAATTTGGCATTGGGTCAAAATGGCCAAATAAAATTTTCCATATTCATGAAATTTGTCAAATGGATGCTAAAAGTCAAATAATTGCCAAGGAGGAAAATCACTAGTTTCCTAGGTTGGGGGTGGAAGCTTTGAGATTTGGAATAAGGGGGACAATAAATGATGTTTAGACATTATAAGGGGATAAATATTTAATAATTTATTTTCTTAAATAAATACAAGATAAAATGGAAGTGGAAATAGAGCATGAAGACACATGGAGACTATGGGGCCCACACTAGCTAGAATTCCTATGTTAAATGGTATCTTTCTCTTGCAAATTTGAATATATGGGAAGTCTAATGTTTTTGTATGGATTATAATGTTAATATAATTTTCCATATACTTCATAGGTCTAATTTGGGATTAATTGTAAGAGGAAGAGCCAAATGGAAGTTTCTTGGACACTTGGCTAGATTCCCCTTACATTTATGACAGCTATGACACCAATGATGGAGATTCTATGACAGTTATGACCCAATTCAGATCTGAAGGTTGAAATACTAACATAATTACATTTCAGGCCTGAATGGAGCATCTTGGAGGTCGAAATTGGGAGTTGGATAAGGACACGAGGCTCCTACTCAAATTTGGGAGAAGAGAGAGGCCACATGGCATAGCCTGAGCAGCCACACCAATTAGACTTGGATTTGGTTTATGGATGGATTTGGAACCTTAGAATACCAATAATGTTTATAAAATACAAGGATAAACCATGAGAAGAATCTTTTTATCATTTGTGAAATTGTCATTTGTGAATTGTGAGAGCTAGTGGATGACTAGTTTTCTTGCTTAAGCCAATTTCGAGGGTGAAAGATTCCCATACTAGTTGGTGTTTGGAAAGGCCACTCAGGTATTTCATGGAGATTTAATGGAGTATTATTTTCAGGTGTAATATACAGGAAATAATTTGTATTCTTCTATTGCAGCACTCTCTCTCAACTATTTCCAGTTTTCACACCATATTCATGCCAGTGGAGGGATTGTGCTTTGGGTGAGCTATTGATCTCTTTGGGGAAGATTATAATGCTCATTATGTTATGTTATGATGTATATTATCTGTATTTAATGTATATAATACTCTCAGGTCTAAATAACCAAAATAATTCATGTAAAAATGTTGAACAATGAAGAAATAGTGTCATTTCCCCACTATCTTGTTGTGAACCATTGCATTGCTGATGATTTCAATTTGGGAGAGAATTTAATTGTCCATTTATGATTAGAATCAGTTAAATATTATATTTTATTCATTCTCAGAAATTTTCAAGTCGAAATTCCCAAGAGTTGTCTGTCAAAATGACTTTTAATGAGCAAACAATGACCATTTCCACTCCATTTTGATATATGCCATGGTAATGCTTATTATTTCCAATGGAGGAATGTATATATAATAAATATATGATTTATGGACTGTAATTAATGTGTATTTCAAGGATCATGTTCAGTAATTAAGCATTGGAATCCATTTTACTCATTTTTATTGCATTGAGAGAAGAATTGGTGCATTTTCCCCAAGGGTCGAAATTGTGACTTGGGAGTTGTTTTGGAAAGAGTCATAACAGCCTGTATAAACTGAAACATGATGCATATGATAATTTGAAAAGGTCCCTTACACATACCCATCCTATTTTCATAAATTCAAGTAAATTTGGGATCATTTGTGAAGCCATTTCTAGCAATTACCCGGGAGGGATTGGAGCCCCAATTTGCTAGTAAAGACTCCTACTTTGAACAGAACATTAAAAAAGTTTGAAGAAGTTATTGGGAGTTAAAAAAACATACATGATAATTATATTTAAGTTATATTATCAGTCATGTACCTTCAGAGAAAATTTGGAAGCATTTGGGTCAATTTGGAGGTTTAGACATCAAAACTAGCCAAGAACCAAAATTGAGAAAAAATGGAAAATTGCGCATTTTAATAAAAATTCCAAAAAATGGAACATTACATCATCATAATTATCATATTCATCATCACAAATTTATGGGGAGCTCAGTGAATGGAGACTTATACATGATAGGGGGAGCAACCAATTGAGTGAAAAATTAAGGATTGCTCCTAACACCCATTCCAAGGACTAATCTGACAATTCAATATGATTTGAGGAAGCAGTAAAAAAGAAAATACAAATTTTTGGGCCCTGTGAATCCTATTGTTCTTATATTTGTGCACATGAAGAATCAATACTTATGGACCTAGTCCGGTGTCTTAAAAGAGGAAGATCCAAACTGAGCAGTTTGGTAGTTCCATAAAGTGCATTCTTTATAGGAGTAAATAATAACTCATAGCCATTTTATTATAATGTCGGCGAAGCTCAAAAAAATTTAGAATACCAAAGTAAATATCTTGTCGTCACATCTTCATCATCATCATCATCATCATCGTCATCTCCCTCTTCCTAATCAACATCTACGGTCGATCCACAGAAAGTGGTAGGGGCTGCAAAGACCTACGGTCGGAAAAAGATGTTGGGTAGATCAACGGGTGAGAAGCATTCCGTGATCAAAAGTTTTTCACTTGTTCATATGAAAAAGGGTTAGCAGAATGTTAAAGTTCTCAAGGTTGAGTGGTCCCGATTAAGGTAGTTTAGAGATCGACGGTTGATATTGATCTCCCCAAATCAAGTTGTGAAGGTTGATAGTGTTGATCTCCCCTATTATGTCTCCCCTCCTCACTCACCTCACCTTTTGACTTGAGTCCTCTTCTTCTTCCTCCTCTTCCTTCCATGGGCTCTCTGATCTACGCCCTAAGCGCCCTCAAAACAAAGAATGATCTTTGAAAGTCTCTGGACACGTCAGAGACTATCCATAATCTACCTAAAATTGGGGCTTTTGTTTGATCACATTGAATTGAGAATATGGGGAGGACATGATTTAATTCTAAAAATAGTTGTTGAATATAGGGTTGATAAAAAAATTTGCTTCCTGAAAGCATTAAGTTTACATTCGGTGGTTTTTCTTTTAGGTAGGCGCACCGAAGGACACTTTTTTCAATGTGTTTGAATAATAATTATATGCATCGAGTTTTGAAAAGATAAATGAGAATCCATATCAATCCCTCTCATTTGGCATCTAGAAATTAGTAGACTCAAGACTAAAGTTTTAAAGGTAAATTTTCAAGTCTTCTAATACTTAGGTTTATTATGGTGAAGACAATGCTTAGGGATTAGGTGGAGTTTGAAATTGAATGGCTAGTTACTCATGAACTATGTCCATATGGACAAACATATCAATTAGATTTGTGATGGTATTTGTAACTTTTTTTTTGCCATTAATGGAAATGTGGATCCTAAAAAAATTATTTAGCTGGAAAGATAATAATACAATGCTTTTAATAGCATGTAGAAAAGTTCATTTCAAAACAGGTAAGGTAAAATGTCATGGAAAACTTATTCTTCTAATTTTTTTACTTTTATGTTGTTTATTTAAACCATTGGTTATGGCAATGCTCAAGTGGTCACAACAAGGATCAACAATTTTAAATCTCCCATGGATGTACAATGTTAGAAGTACATTAGTTTTAGGTGGATACGTTGGCACTGGACAAAGATAATCTTTTTAGTTTGTTATCAATGTTAGGGATTTGACGCCTGATCTATTTTGGCCTTGTAACATAGTAGTTATAATAGTGGAGCTCTTCTCAAAACAATTCTATAGAGAAATAAGCTTTAGTACCCCATGAGCCTACTTTCACCCATAATTTCATATTATGCATTCAGATAAGGTTGTGAGTAGTTCTCAACTACTCTGATCACTTTAGTGTGATAGGAAACAAACATTTCACTTAAAAAAAAACCAAAGAACATGCAATACAAAAAACCAATACTCCTAATGGTTATGTATATGTTCACATTAACAAAACAAGTGCATCAATCTCTTTCTAGATGGGATTTTTCCCAATCTCATCTTCCATCACCATTACATGTTCTTCATTCTCAACCTTTATTTTAGTCTCTCCTCCTCTATAATAACTCTTGATTAATCCCCATAAAAAGAATCTGGAAGTGATAAATCATATGTACATGGTTTACCTCACTAATTCCATGTAAATGTTGAATCACTTGGGATTTCTTCTTATTGCCATTTTTTTTTCTATAAAATATTTTTAATAAATAATGATTTTTTTTAACACTTAAATTTTCAAATGAAAAGAATGATTTATTTTTAAATGTCAACATTGAAGGGTTCAATTTCTCACAACCCTTCAAAGTAAAATGAGACCTGCCCTTCAAATTTGATCCTTGGCAACTCGGGAGTTGTTCATCCCGGTAAAGGTGGTGTCCTGGTCAGGTCTGGTACAGAAAGGATGTCCTCACGTATGAGCCGACCAATAATCATATCCCTCGATGACATTTGTGACACGCCTTAGGTGAACATCATGTCCAAAGCATCACTGATTCACCATCCTTCCCGACTCCAGAGATCCGGGATGTGGCTTGCGTAGAAAATAGCGGGAGATCATGAAGTTTAGATATTTGAAGTGACAAACCTAGCCTCTACACGAAGCAAAGGGATGCGGCTAGCTAAAACTGTTCGAAACACCACTGTTAGCGTAATTGAAAAGGAAAAGAATGTGACGTCCAAACACCGCGATCCATGTGGACAACAATGCAACATATTCAAAGGAGGCGGCGTGACTGGATTCTCAGCAGAAAATAGAGATCCCTAACCACGTGTCCACTTGTGCTACCATTATGCTGACCAGTCATCTCTATATCCATATTCATCTTCATCAACCTATATAAACACCACCTTCCCAGGCCAATTAAGATGCATAAGATGAATAAGTAATTAGAGACAATGCTCGAAGTGTTATTCTGCTAAGAGATTCTGAGAATTTTGAAAGAGTTGAAATGGAGATATGATTTGAGAAGCTTGTCAGTGTCAGGGTGTTGATGGTTGGTGAGCTTGATTCCATGCTCATCTGTCGCCCTGGTTTTTCACACTAGAAAAGTGCCAACCATTGGGGCTTGGATGTGAAGCACTTTGAATGTTTCCAGATAGTTGTACCTCTAGCTACATAGTGCCTGGGTTTTCCTGTACCAGGAGTGTCTCCCCAGAAACCCTCAAAGAAATCACGGCTTCCAAAGTCCCGGTACATGGTGACCGTGCCCAAACTCTTCTTTGCATTGTTTGTGAACTCCAGTTCCCAACTTTTTCTGAGGTGGTGAGGAGGTGGAAGACACCCCCCATTGTATGACTTGTAGGAGAGCCTGAGCCATGGGATGTGGGGAGTATAAATCCGCCCTTCTCCAATTACCATCACAGAGGGGGGTTGTAGAAAATCAAAAGCATGGAAAGGATATAAAATCCTTTGCCAGTCCAGAAACCATGTAGAAAGTTTCCTTTGAGCATGAAATCACACACACCCAGTGAAGGAAACATTTCTGATTACAACCAAGTGAGTGGTCGAGCCTAGTCAGTAGTGAGTCATCAAAAGCATCCTTAACGTCATTTTCATGACCTGCAAGCTCAGAAATAGAAGCGACATGCTGCCATCCAGACCAAGCACACACATTAGCTCCATATATAATGTATGTTTTAATATATGTAAACCATGGCAGTAGTACCACGCTCTAAGTTGTTAGTAGTTGATTATGACTGTAAACAGTTTCATGTCCTGTTTGAAGGATTAGCCTCGGGGACTGAGATAATATAAATTTGTCCCCACAGAGGGGATAAGGGTTGGGAATTTTCAAGAGTAGAGGCTCTCCACTGTAATGTGTTTCAAGCTTTCTAGATATATATGAATAAAATTGCAGAGGAATGATAATCCTTTCATGGCATAGATTCCCGTGTCATCTTTTTATTTAATAAGTAACTTCTTTACGTAAATTTTTATCCTGTTTTTCATTCCAGTTTGTATTTTCTTTTCATGTTTGAGCATTAGTGTATATGGTCTAGAATTCGTCTTGTATGCTCTCGGTCCATTGTTCAAGCATTTTCAAATATTTTCTTCTAAATTCATGCAGAATTCACCCTGGTTAGGTGCTCTGCGTGATGGACTATTTTCTCCTATCTGTTAAGAGAATTGGTCCGAGCAGCCTTAGTAAAAAATGGTCCCAACAGCCTTAAGAGAATGGCTGTCACAATTCATGGCTTGAGAAGAATTCCCGCACCATGGTACTGTCCTATAGCTAGTTGGTTTGGCTAACTATTCATGATTTGAGTTTTCTTTAATATTTCTTGAGGATAAAGATATAGGCCTACCAAAATAGGGTTTTTCACCAGTGGATTAAAAAATGGCTACGTAGCCTCAGAAAGATTCCTGCCCTAAATTATGGGTTAGAGTAAATGCCTGCGGCACATGGGGGTCTTGTGTATTGGTCTTCGGCCTACCTGACCATGTATTCATATTGTCTTGGAAGTGGATGAAGAAAAATTTATGGACCTACCAAAAGGGTATTTTAGGCAGATTAGACCAAATTGAGAAACATGTCTAAGTATGGATTTTGTGTTAAATCTGCCCAAGTGGCCTTAAGGAAATCCCCGCCATGACTCATAGGATGATGTGAAAAATGTATTGAGAATGTGAGTCTCTATATTGTTGTATGGAGCATACAACCATATCAATTGCCTCACCAAACTACAACATATATCATAAGGAAGAATTGGTCCCAACAACCTTATTCAAAATTGGTCCCAACAGCCTTAAGAGAATGCCCACCACAATTCATGGTTTGAGAAGAATTCCCACACCATGGTACTATTCTATGGATAGTTGGTTTGGATACCTATTCATGATTTGAGTTTTCTTTAATCTTTCTTGAGGAGAAAGATAGAGGCCTACCAAAATAGGGTGTTTCATCGATGGATGCAAAGATGGCTAAGTAGCCTCATAAAGATGCTCACACTAAATTATGGGTTAGAGTAAATTCCCACAACACGTGGGGGTATTGTAGATTGGTCTTTTGCCTACATGACCATGTCTTCATATTGTCTTGGAAGTGGATGAAGAAAAAGTTATGGACCTGCCAAAAGGGTGTTTTAGGTAGATTAGTCCTAATTGATAAATTTGTCTAAGTATGGAATTGGTGTTAAATATTCCCAAGTGGCCTTAAGGAAATGCCCACCATGCCTCATAGGATGATGTGAAAAATATATTGAGAATGTGAGTCTCTAGAGTGTTGTATGGAGCATACAACCATGTCACTTGCCTCACCAGAGAGTCTCTAAGGAGGAAGATGTCAACCTGTCAACTTTGTGAAACTTTGGAAATTGATCAAGTACGAAAAAGTAGTCAAAACTACTCTAAGAGAATGCCGGCCATAATTCATGGTTTGAATAGAATTCCTACATCACCATATCAAGCTATAGCTTGTTGAACTAGCTATCTATCCATGGTCTCAGTTTTCCTTAATCCTTTCTGAGGAGAAAGTTATAAGGCCACCTGGACTAGTTTTCCAACACTTAGCCATGTCTAAGAATTTCTCCAAGGTTTATCCTAAAATTTGATAAATTTATTTTCACAAGGACAGCCCTTGGTGGGCATTTCCAAATGACCTCTCAAAATCCTGTTCTCAACACTTAGGCAATTTCCTTGTGTTTCTCAATATGCAAAATAGTATTTTTACTACTTTTGGAAGATTGATATTTTGCATATGTGACCATTGTAACTCAGCCTGAAAGTATGGTTGGATAGCCATTTCAACAAAGAACAAATCCATGCCAATTGATGAACCTATTGACATACACCCAACATTTGGAAGGCATTTGAAATAGGTCTTCCAAACTGCTTATTGACACTTAGACAAATATCTTCAAACCCTAAGTCACCAAGGTGATTTTATTTTTTTCATCAAACTTGGAGAGTGAGCAATCCAAAATGTGAGGAATATCATACTGACTCAACCATGCCAATTTTCTTTCCTACAACATCATCATCTAACCTTGGTAGGCATTTTACTGGGATAGTGCAAATGAAGGTGAGAGGCACTTTTGGCAGATTGATATCTTCCTCCTCAGAGTCTCTTTGGGAAATTTGAAACCATGGTTGGATGCACCAACCAACATAGTAGAGCCTATCACTTTCAGATAATTTTTCTCATCATCCTATGAGCCTATCATGTTGGTAATATAAATTCACCTAACAATATACAAAATTCAAAAGAATAAGTCAATGCAAACAATATTAATCATCAATATCGCATCCATACTTTACAAATTAGATAACAAAAGAAATATAGGAAAAAATTCAACCCTTTATTTACTTGTGAACATGCATACATAAATAATTAACAAATAACATACCTTAGTATCTGTGTGAGATAGGTGTTTGATAAATGTAATGTTCCCAAAAGTGACATGCATGCAAACGCTAAAAATGAAGTGCATGCAAACCCTAAAAGTGACATGCATGCAAACCCTAAAAATGACATGCATCGAAACCCTAAAAGTGATATGCATGCAAACCCTAAAAGTGACATGCATGACATCTAAGCATTATTTAATGATGCATGAACCCAATTAAGTCTCCATATGCATGCATGCAAGTCAACTGCAAATTAGAAGTTAAAGTGACCTAATTAGGTCAAAAGTTAGGGTTTTCGCAGTTGAAAGTTATAAAAGAAAGATAAAGTGAATGTAGAATTTACTTTTGATGATTATTGATTTTGGAGCTCTTGAGTAGTAGCACATCGTGCGGCCACAACAGTTGGGGTTTAAGACGAAGTCTTCAACTAATAGGGTTCGGCAGTGAGATATCTGCCCTAGTCTCCTTCAGGATAAACCATCTAGGTTTGTCACCGTATCTATTGCATTCATCATTATTCAGTATTCCAGTATAAGTTCGAAGGTTATTGTAGATTCATCTGTACAGCTGGGGGCATTTAGTTGGGAAACCCTAGTAATTCACCAGGAGTCTGGATCACCATATTTCTTCCACATGCAGCCTGCATCCTCAATGATAGGATCACTCTACTACATTGGGTGATTATGAGCCATAAGATTGTCCATCCAGGGCAGCTAGTTGCAGTAGTTTACAGGGTTATGGGTGTGAGCAATAGATTGGTATTCCAATTCGCTAGGGCATCTCGAGAGGTCAAAACTCTTGCATGCTCTTGCCATCCTCTCCGGCACGGGCACACCTACCTTTCGACCAATTTCCAGCCGAAACTAACCATCCCTTTAGCAAAAAAGTCACACTTGTTTGATTAATCCAACTAGGGTATTGCAACAGAAAACCAGGTTATTTCTTCATCATCTCAGTTCATCTTGCATGCGTATTCTCTCTGGAGCATATTTAGTCGGCTTATCAGTGGTAAGTGTTCACTCTATCCTACAAATCCTAACCCTAATTTCAGCTATAAAATAGGGAAATTTTGCATGCCCGACTATTTCAGTAAATTTGCATAGAAATAGAAAATATCAGTATTTGGGATATTACAGTGGTATCAGAGAATGATTCTTTCCAGTTGTGGGCACATAACAATTGAATAAAAGTGCATATTGATGCATGCGTGTACATGCAAATGTATTTCAGTGATGTTGGTGAAGTGCATGTCAGAACAACGGTTTTTCTTTGCCAGCTTGTGCGAACATGAAGACAATGAGAAGGATCTTGACTGGAAATTAGTAGAGGTTAGCAGTACTTCAACACTTGCCTCAATATTAGGAGTATCTAGCCTTGGGTGATGAGGTATGTGTAGCATTATCCTTTCAATATTATTACACCATCAAGTTCGGGAGCCAGCCTAAGGATTTGGATCAAGATCTCCTTAAAGGGATAGTTGGGGGAGTGAAGGAATATGGGATCATGTTCAGATGCTCTCTCTTGTCATATGATAGTTTGGACCATAAGGAATCAGAGATTGCACCCTTGAGTCTTCTGGATGAGCACAAGGTAGAAGAGAAGGTAGAAGAGGAACCTCGGTTAGATTCACAGGAATGAGTGGAGAGGCATGACACAGAGAGGATTGATTCTATACATGTAGAGCAGTATGGAGGTTATGAGCCACATCTTGTGGAGGGACCATTAATGGTTCAGGTTGTAGATACAAATGTGTTGATGGGAGACATATTCTAGGGACTAGCCTATACTCATAGGGACGCGTCGCTTATTTTCTGAAATGGGTATAGTACAGATGTGTGGGATCCTGGTTCAGATGACACCAGTCAAGTGAGTGCCCAAGAGGATATCACAACCTACATAGGATGTAGGATAGTTGTGACCCATGAGGGCATGAGTGGCACTCATGGTTTGAGGGGAGAGCCTTCAACAATGATTCTACATGAGAACTCAAAATTGCAGGTGACTGAGGAGAGATTTGACACAAAGGATTTGGATCAGGTATGGAATCATGAGTTGCCTTTGTGGGTTAGTGGTTTAACCATGGAGGAGGTTGTTGAGCACATCCCTTGTGGACCAAACAACAAGGAAGTGTATCCATACAGAGATTGAGTAGACATGCATATGACGGAGATGGAGACACTGAGGTTTATAGGCTCTGTTGACATCAGTGGAGTTGCTATGGAGGAGAGGGCCAACCCCCTCTTCTAGGAGTTTTTTCAAGGGATGCTTAGGTTTGGAGGCATGAAGGAGAATTCTTCTGAGGAGTTTGTGAAACTTATGATTGCTTGGCTCATTAAGGGAATTCAGATGGATTTTAGTATCAGTCAAAGGGTTGTTTGGGATCATGGTATCAAGGGGTCAATTCATGATTGGGTGGCAAGGAGGCATGAGGTGAGCCAGTGGTTTATATGGGATCCTGGTGTTGGTGTCTGGGTGCATTTTTTAGTTGACATTTGTCGATTTCTTGAGGACAAGAAATATTTGGCGAGGGATGACTGTAATGTTCCCAAAAGTGACATGCATGCAAACCCTAAAAATGAAGTGCATGCAAACCCTAAAAGTGACATGCATGCAAACCCTAAAAGTGAGATGCATGCAAACCCTAAAAATGACATGCATGCAAACCCTAAAAGTGATATGCATGCAAACTCTAAAAGTGACATGCATTACATCTAAGCATTATTTATTGATGCATGCACCCAATTAAGTCTCCATGCGCATGCATGCAAGTCAACTGCAAATTAGAAGTTAACGTGACCTAATTAGGTCAAAAGTTAGGGTTTTTGTAGTTGAAATTTATAAAATAAAGATAAAGTGAATGGAGACTTTACTTTTGATGATTATTGATCTTGGAGCTCTTGAGTAGAAGCACAGCATGTGGCCACATCAATTGGGGTTGGAGACAACATCTTCAACTAATGGGGTTTCGACAGTGAGATAGCTTCCCTAGTCTCCTTCAGGATAAACCATCCATATTTTTCACCGTATCTATTGCATTCATCATTATTCAATATTCCAGTATAAGTCCGAAGGTTATTGTAGATTCATCCGTACAGCTGGGGGCATTTAGTTGGGAAACCCTAGTCATTCACCAGGACTCTAGATCACCATTTTTCTTCTGCATGCAGCCTACATCCTCACTAATAGGATCACTCTACTGCATTGGGTGATTATCAGCCATCAGATTGTCCATCTAGGGCAGCTAGCAACAGTTTACAGGGTTGTGGGGGCGTGAGCAGCAGATTGGTAGTCCAATTTGCTAGGGCATATGGAGAGGTCAAAAATATTGCATGCTCTGGCCATCCTCTCTGGCATGGGAACACCTACCTTCCGACCTGTTTCCAGCCGAAACTGACCATCCCTTCAGCAAAAGTGTCACACTTGTTTGATTAAGCCAATCGGGGTATTGCAGCAGAAAACTAGGTTATTTCATCATCAGCTCAGCTCATATTGCATGTGTATTCTCTCTGGAGCATATTCAGCCAGCTTATAAGTGGTAAGTGTTCATTCTATCCTGCAAACCCTGACCCTAATTTCAGCTGTAAAATAGGGAAATTTTGCATGGCAGTTTGCATGCCCGGCTATTTCAGTAAATTTGCATAGAAATAGAAAATATCAGCATTTGGAATATTACAATAAACCATTCAAAACCTTGAAGTTCACTAACAACATTATAGAAAATAGAAGATTTGTTTTTAAGCCTTCATTAAGAGGTTGACGTGACTTCTCGAGTAGAGGATCAACATCATGACTATCATCCTGGTTGTCCTCATCCATTGGAGCAAATGTGTCTTGGATCAATCTAGGTATCTCATCTTCATGATTTGTATCACTAACGTTATCTCCATCCATATCATCATTAATAACTTGATCAACTTTAATATTTTGATCTAGATGTTTGTCACCCTGTAAATGAGTATTTCTGCTAGTACTTGGCAAATAACTCTCTGGAAGGCGACATTTTGGGGGCATTGTCAATATATTTACAAACAATGTAGTAGAATTAATGTGTATAGAACATATAATAAAACGATAAGACATTTTACTGAAATTCATGACATGATGACTATTACATATAATACATTAAAAATTGAATAACCTCTTACCAAGGGATGATATTCATAACCCCCTTTGGTGTTCCCCTTCTCCCTAAAATGTCTTTCAGTTGTCGTTATTAAAATTCTTCTTCTTTGCAAGCCCCTGCAATCAGAGCAAGGGCAATAAAATTTTCCATCTCCCCTCGCCTCTAATGCTACTCTAAATTGAGAAAGATTCCTTGCATTTTCATTCATAGTGAAAAATCCTTGTAGTGATAAGTAATTGTCTTACCTACGCCATACCAAACAGTAACTTGTCAAATACATTAGATATACTTATATTTCTAAATCAAGTATATTATATACCAATTTCTATAAATAAAAACATGAATACTGTGATGAATAGGATTTTCATTGATGACAACATTAATGACAATCATTTTGGAAAAATATGGTAATTTGGTGAAAAACAGGAAAATGAACAAGTATGGGGAAATTATTAAAACATTACTTAGGGAAATGCACTCCATAATTTATAGGAGAATATAAATGCCCACACCACATGGGGGTCCTGTAGATTGTTGTTTTTCCTACCTGACCATCTCTTTAGTTTGTCCTAAAAGTGATTGAGGGAGAAGATATGGACCTGCCAAAATAGGGGCTTGTGCTAGAGCAAGCAAAAATGGCTAAGTAGCCTCAGAAAGATGCCTGCCCTAAATTATGGGTTAGAGAAAATTCCCGCAGCACATGGGGGTCTTGTAATGTGATGGTTTTTCTACCTAACCATGGTATTACTTCTCATTAAGCATGTCTGAAGACAAAGTTATGAATCTGCCAAAATGAGGTTTCGAAATAAATTTTGGAGAAAGTCCTGAAAATGACCAAGTGTTGGAAAACTAGCTCAGGTAGCCTTAAGAAAATGCCCACCACAAATTGTTTGTTGAAGAAAATGACCACACCATATGGGGGTCTTGTAGATTGATATTTGTCCTACCTGACTATGTTTTCATATTGTCTTGGAAGTAGTTAAGGAAGAAGTTATGAACCTTCCAAAACAATGTTTTAGGCAGATTGGACCAGACTAAGAAAATTGTCCAAGTGTTGGAAAAACTGGCTCATGTGGCCTTGGGAAAATGCCCACCGTACCTTATAGGTGTATGATAAAAATTATCTGATGCTATCATCCTATATCTTGTTGACTAGGATATCTCACCATGGTCTCAGTTCTCAAGGAAGATGTTTGATGCCAAAGATAATGGTCTGCTAAAACAAAGTTTCAGGCTATTTTGCACTATTCAAGTACTGGCAAAACTGCCTCAGTGACCTCAGGGAAATGCCTGCCCTATCTCATAGGATGATGAGAAAAATAATATGAAATTGTTAGGATATATCTTGTTGATGGGTGCATCCAACCATGGTCTCAGTTATCATGTGGCGTGTTTTATTGGTCAAGTGTTAGATTCAGGAAATTGAAAAGGCATTTTGAAATGCCCGCAAGGAGGGGTTATTCCGATGATAAAAATCATCAGGTAGCATAGGCATGTTCGTTAGTGAACTAAATATCCATCCATACCTTTAGGTTTTCTTATGATGGTCTCATATGCAAAATATCAATCTGCCAAAAATAGGAAAAATAATATTTTGCATAGTGAGAACAAAAGAAAATTGACTAAGTGTTAAAAACAAGAGTTTGAGAGGTTAGTTGGAAATGCCCGCCAAGGGCTGTTTTTGTGCAAGTAAATTTATAAAATGTCATGGATCCATTATTTGGTAATTTTTCCATCTGCTCATGACTTCAGGTCTCCATAGAGTGTTCACCCGTGTGAAATAGGAGTCTGCCAAAATCGTAAGAAATATTTTTTGATGTTCAAAAAAGGTTGAGAAGCTATTTTGAAATGCTTGCTAGAGGTTGTGTGTGTGTCAACAAATTTATCTTATGATATGGTCTTGTTCATTGTTGAAATGGATATCTATCCATTCTTGTAGGTTTTCTTATGGTGATCACATGAGGGAGAAATCAATCTTCCAAAGATGAAGAAAAAATGTTTTTACAAGTTGAAAACAATTTTGTAGTGTTAAATTAAACAGTTTGGAAGCCTATTTTCAAATGATCTCTAGATAATGCGCATGTATCAAAAAGTTCAAAAGGTGACATGGATCTGATCCTTGTTGAGGTGGCTATCCATCCATACTTTCAGTTTGCATTATGATGGTCATATATGCAAAAGATGGAGTTGCAAAGTTAGTGAAAAATAATAAACAAAGTTTATTAAATAAGAAGCTACATGAATGCATTTAGAAAAATAAACAGAAATTTAATAAAAAGAATTAAGACAGAGTTTTGAAGAGACACATCTTACTATTGGAGATATGCAATCTTTAGAAGAAGTTTTAATTGATTGTTTCATTACAACAATAAATAACAAACAAAGATTCGAAGAGGTGTCTAAGCAAGATGACATGGCAAGGTGTAATTGGAATAAGAAATGAAGGACAAAGATGACTAAGGACATGCATAATGACATTGAAAAGCAAGCATGACAAGCATGGAACATCTAGAGAGTCAAATGACCCATTCTGTGGTCAATTGAAGATGATTTGGGCAAGACAAAGATGTTGGTGCAAAGATGAAAAGGAGATGGTGACATGACAATAGACAAGCAAACTTGATGACAGAGATGGCTGCGACTGCGGGCATGATAAAATAATGGACAAGGAAAATATTGCGGGCATATCCAAAAGATCATGCGGGCATGGTAAATGAGGAAAATTGTGGGCATGATATAAACTATTGCAGGAATAAGATATTTCCTATTGCGGGCATCTTCTCAGCACCACCTATGGGCATCCCTTATGGCCACCTACGGGCATCCTGGTGTGAGCTGCAGGAATCTAGATGGCCCTCGCGGGAATCTGAATACATCACCTATTGGCACCTTGAAGATGGACAGTGCGGGCATACTTATTGGAAGATCGAAGACCCCCATACGGGCAGTTGAAGAAGGGTATGCGGGCATAAGAGAAAGCCAAGTATTCAAATAAAAAATAAAATTAAAATGATGATGATGTGGAAAATTAAATAAATTTTGGTTAATGATAACAAAAATAAATTGGTGATGAGGTCGGCCTCCTAAGACATGGAAATAAAAAACTATTTACGGCCAAAAAAGGATGCATGCTTACTGACCCGTGCATAAACAACCAAGAGCCGTTGAAAGCTGCCATTGGTTTGGCGGGTGTGATTTCTACTAGTAGTTTAAAGGATTAATTGTATTAGTTTTCCGTAGGTGCATTCATTATATATGAGATTATGTAAATATTTTGTGGAATTATTGTCCAAGTGACTCCTTTTCTTAATTGCCTATTCCGATCTGTGTCCATAAAAAAATAGATTTCTTGTCTTCATATAGCCTGCCCTGCTCTGCCATAAATGCAATAATTTGAATATTTGCTTCTTGCATTTGAATGCTTCCGCCAAAGGTAGTATGCTCAACAAGTCAAAGTGATCATGTTGAATCTATAGAAAGTACCCCAAATGGCAATATGTAAGTCAAAATAAGTTCATTTTATTTCTCACGATGACGTCCCAACTGTACCCCCTTTAAAATAATTAGATTTAAATAAATAAGAATGTTAAATTAAAGATAGCCATATAGTGTCGATATAGAGATGAAATTTCGTAGACAATTAAAAACATCGATATTGGCATAGTTTTTTCGCCAAGATAAAAAAAAATGAAGTATTAATCCATGAATGTTCAAAACGTGGAAATATTTTGTGGGAAAATCCACCCAGATGTATTAGTGCTAGCAAGTAAGGTGCTACGGAAGTGTCGTTCAAATCATGCCACTACATTTGTTATTGTAATGACATAGAAGTGCGCAGAAGGAGTGCATATGAGATGGGAAACCTACCTATCGAATGAATTACTTAGTGACTATTTACATGCACAAGATATAGGTACACCCTTCCACTTTTCATGGATTGTAATAATAATTTCCTTTGTTGCTTGGGTGGAACTAGAAAATTATCAGTCGGTGAAAAAAATGATTCCTTTCTAGCTTCCGGGTATGTGAACCTATGGTACAATGACACTGCGAAGATGCAACTAGACAATAATATTATATTTTACTTGCATAAGGAATCAATTCAATGTAGTTTTGTATTGGCACAACGAATAGAGTCAAAAGCAATTAATTGATTCAGATAATTTGCTAGGTTCAAATTGGGTCCTCAGCATATGTATGTGTAGGCGTGAAATGAAACCGATAGGTAGTGGCTGGTTACCAGCTACAAACTTACCGAAGCTAATATTATTGGCATTGTTCAAAGGTGGATACATAAATGGAGAGTTTCTATTGATGTACAACATATATTATTGGATGTGTCATAGAAATATTCACGATAGGAAGGGACCTCAGGTCAGAACCAAAATATGGAACATGAGAAAAAGATGCATTATCCTAGCGTCAGAGGGGATAGTAATAATCCAATATAGTCAGAAGAAGGAGGCACATAATCAAGCACAAGACCAATGGATCCTAGGGTTTGCGAAAAAAGGAAACCTACTACCTCGACCTAGGGTCAGAGGAAGAAGACAAAGGCACATAAGCAGCATGCGAATATGTCACTGACTAATGATGATGTTAATATATTATTCTACTGAATGGGTTAAGTGGAAGAAGAAGCATGCAATTTTTCAGAATATAGAACCATTCGATTATTTGAAGGATTGAAGGAACAACCCATGGATCTCCATCAAACTGTTCAAGCCATTCAAGTAGCACCAATGTAGTTTCGAAGTGCACAACATAGTGAAAACAATACATATGAGGAAATAATATCTCAGGTATATCCTTCCATGGAGGGAAGGGTAGCACAATTACTGCCATGGTATTTTAAGTTTGTATGAAGCAGGATTACAGGAGCAGGTCCATCAATTGAACTAGATTGACTTGAAGATGTCAGTGTTAGCAATGTTTATGCTACAAATTCTTCAATAAAATGTTTTCAAGGAAATCAACATGCACAAAGAATCCACTTATGAAGCAATGACTGAGTTTCATATGCACAACAACACCCTAAAGGAACAATGAGTGCAAATTCATAAGGAACGAGACGAGCTAAATCAAGAAAAGGTGAAGATGAAAGATGTCGTCACAACAGACTTCCACGTAGTAATAGAGGCAGAAATAATCAAGGAGATGATTACATAAGTGAAGATACTCCGATTGGGTGTATTTATTACTGTATTCGAGAAAAATATTGAGAAATTGGAAGAAAATACGTGCTTAACACCCCACTAGAAATTACATAGTAACAAAATAAAGTAGTGTAGGAAGCTATCAAGGGCATCAAGGATTTTGAAGTTGAATGTGCACAAGTTTATGAAGAAACATCATAGGCATGAGAATTGATATTGGATGATGCTAAGCTACAGGACATTACTGTTAGGTTGGATGAAAAGAATAATAAAATGATGAGGTTGAAATGCGTCCTAAAGATGTTACCACTAATGGAGAGAATGGAGAAATTCGGAGAAAACAAATATTTGTAGACTAAAGTTAGTTAGTTGTGGATAAAGAAAGTTGAGGCACTACAGATTGAAGCAGACAGAGTCTCTAAGCTAATAGAAGGGTTTCATGACAAAATCAAGATATTTGTGACATTGGATGAGGCAAAAGATGAATAGTATATCACAGATGAAGTACTGGAAGAAGTGTGCCCAGAGAAGGAAAATGTTCAAAGGACAATCGATAAACTGAAACACATCTATACAAAGTTCTTCTCATAGTGGAAGACACCCTAGGTGTAGCCTTGAAGTGGATCAAGACGAGACACATGTGAGTGT
>LPNX010922445.1:95639-135186 GCA_001517045.1 Pseudotsuga menziesii | reverse complement strand
ACTCAAGAATAAGTTTCGGCAACAATGGACTATAGTTTCGTTGCTCTCAATTCTCTCTTATGCCTTCAATGTACCAAGGGGTTCCTTATATAGCTTTTCAAAGGAGTAATGAAAGGTCGAATCCGAGTGATCTCAAGGCATAGGGAAGGCCAGGAGTCAAATGAGTCGGATCCATGTTAAGGAAAACTCCAAAAGGATTTGGATTATGCACACATCCCGATGTACGCGGTTATAGTGGTAAAACCCGCGTATATACGTGCTTATAGGTTTAAAAGTCACGTATAGCATTTTTCATGTGTTTTTAGGGATGATCAAGGAAACATCAAAGGACAAAAAGTGGTCCATACGGTCTAAGGAGTCTGCAGCGGGACAGGGGAAGGCCATACAAAGTGTGATTCACCTAGAGTGGTGAAATCCGCTATAACACCATTGATTTCAAATTTTTGGGGAAACAAGAAGTATGGGATATGGATTCCCCACTTAATAAAGTGATTTTAATCAAAGTAGTGCAGCAACAATCATGGCGGTTCCTCTTGAAAATCTTCATTTGAATATGTACATACTACAAGAAGTTTGTGAAAGGGTTCTCCAAGTTGACTTCTCCACTCACTGATTTGACTAAGAAGGATTGCATATATGTGGTAGTTGATATATTGACTAAGTTTTCTCATTTATTTGATGATACATCCTCTTTTAGTGTTGCACAAGTGGCTGACCTTTTTTTCAAAGAAATCTTCAGATTGCATGGGCTCCCCAAGAGTATTGTGAGTGATAGAGATGGTAGATTCATGAGTGCTTCTTGGCAAGAAATTTTCAGATTGGTGGGAACTTAGTTGACTCCAAATAAAATATACCATCCCCAAACTGATGGAAAAATAGAGAGGGTGAATAAATGGTTGGAAGGGTACCTCCAAAACTATGTGGGAGAACAGCAAAAAGCTTGGACAAAATGGCTACACTTGGGTGAGTTTTGCTACAACACCACCTTTCACAAGTCAATATGGATGTCTCCTTTCAGAGAATTATATGGTTATGGTGCACTTACATTTGCTGACATGATATTTTGTGGTAGTAGATCTCCAAAAGCTAAAGATTGGGAGGAAGAAAGCCAAGAAATTTTAAAGCTTTTAAAAGACAATTTGCAGGTTGCCCAAAATCAGCAAAAACAATATGCAGATAAACATAGAGAGGAAAGGACCTTTCAGGTTGATGATTCAATGTATTTGAGGTTGCATCCATACAAACAAACATCTCTCAAAAGGAATGGAGCAGAAAATCTGAAGCCAAGATACTATGGGCCTTACAAGGTAATCCAGAAGATTGGAGAAGTAGCATATGAGTTGGAACTTCCGGAAGGGAGTAAAATTCATAATGTATTTCATGTTTCTTGTCTCAAGAAATCTATTGGTGAGAAAATTCTCATTTCAGATACACTCCCTCCTTTGGATGATGAATGACAGCTTACACTTATTCTGGAAAAGGTTTTGAAGACAAGGGGAAGAAGATTGAGGTGCAGAACAATCAAAGAATACTTGGTGCAATGGAAGGATCTACCAAGTGAAGATGCCACATGGGAAGAGGAGAATATTTTTCAGCATCCAAATCTGAAATCGCTTGATTAAAATCAATATTGGGTGGGGAGTAATATAATGTCCCCATTCAAATAATTGCATAGCAGGAAAATTCCATCAATCCTACTAGTTCCCTAGGTTGGGTGGAAACATTGGGAAGTTAATAAGGGAGTTAATAAATGGTGTTTAGACATTATAAGGAATAAATATTTATTTAATGGAGTTAATTAAATGAGTGCAAGTGAAAAATTAAATGGCTATGGAGAATGGAGACACATGGAGACTATGGGGCCCACTCAAGCTAGAATTCCTATGTTAAATGGCATCCTCCTCTTGCAATCTAGAATCTATGGGAAACCTAATGTTTTTTGATGGATTATAAGGTTAATTTCCATATACTTAAAAGGTCTAATTTGAGATGAATTGTAACTTACATGGGGAGAGGAAGAGCCAAATGGGAGTTTCATGGACACTTGGCTAGATTCCCCTTACATTTATGACATCTATGACACCAATGATGGAGATTCTATGACAGTTATGACACAAGTCAGATATGAAGGCTTACATCTAACATATCTGACATGTCAATCCTAAATAGAGCATCTTAGAGGGTGCTCTTGCGAGTTGGAGAAGGTCAAGAGGCTCCTACTCAAATTTGGGAGAAGAGGGAAGGTGAAGAGAGAGGCCACATGGCATAGCATGAGCATCCACACCAATTCAACTTGGATTTGGAACCTTAGAAGACAAATAATGTTTATAAAATGCATGGATCATCCATGAGGATTACCTTTTGATCATTTGTGAAAATTTTTATTGTGAAGAGAGAGAGCTAGTGGATGACTAGTTCATGCCTTAGCCAATTTCGAGGGTGAAAGATCCCCATCCTAGTTGGTGTATGGAGAGGCCACTCAAGTATTTCAAGGAGATTAAATGGAGTCATAAGTTACAGTTTCAATCTACAGCATCTCGTGGACATATCAATTTCATCTTGTTCTTCTTTTCATCTCAAGTTTTCTCACCATATTTCAGCTCTATGGAGTGAGGCGCACTTGGTGAGCTATTCATCTTTTTGAGGGAGATTATATTGCTCCAGTATTTTGTATTCTGATGTAAATGATCTGATATTTAAGTTGATAAATATATCAGGTCCAAAGGCCAAGAAATCTCATGTATTATTGCTCAATAATGAAGAAACAGTACCATTTCCCCACTACCTTGTTGTAAACTCTTGTAATCTTGATGGATTCGAATGGATGTGTAAAATATTGATGATTTATTAATGAATGGACTATAATTAAAGTATATTATGGTTTTCATGTTCATTAACGGATAATTTGTGGCCATTGGGTCAAATTTCATAGCAATTGGAGCAAACTACACCTCATTTCCCCAAGGGTCCAAAACTAGTTTTTTATATCTGATTGAAAGAAGTGATAACAGCCATGGTAGGTCTATTGGTTATGAATATGAGTCTATGATAATTTATTCTACACATCCCCTACTTTAATTTAATAATTTGAGTGGGTTTCTGCACATTTGGGAAGCCATTTCTACCACTTACCCCGGGGGGGATTTGAGCCCAAAATTTCCAGTAAAATCATCTATCTTGTTCAAAATTTAGTACAGACTTGTAGAAGTGATTGGAGGGACATAATAAATCCCTGAAAATAATAATTAAGTTATCATATCATTCATACACCTTCTCTGAATATTTGGGAGCAATTAGGCTGATTCGGAGACCAAGACACTAAAACTAGTCAAGAGCCAACATTGTGAAAAATTGGAAAATTGGGCATTTTGGTAAAAATTTAAAAAAAGGGACATTAAAGAACTGTTGGAACCATGTTTATGCAGTAAGAAAGAGGGTTTTGCACATACATTGTTCTAATATCACAGCATTACTTCACATATCCAAGCATTGGGTCATATATTCATAAATCCATATCATCATTCATCATATCACATCAATGTATTCAGATCGCGGTAGAAGTATTGATGCATAAACATATCTACCATCATAAAATTATTCAAGACATGAAAGCATTGCATCATTCAGAAATAAACATCATATTTCAGTATTCATCCACATCACATCGTAGGAAAACAAGAAAACAAGAAGAAGTAAAAAGACACAGTGTTTCCCTCAAATATCTGTCATGTCATATTAACTTCGCATGAAAACATAGGTTCCCAGAAAATTTCCTCAAGTTGAGATCTCACATCAAAGATAGATCATAGATGCATAAAAGTTCTCACAGTCTTGATCCAAATATAGACAAAAGGACTCTCCCGCTAGAAGATCCTTTAACATTACAATCCTAAATCTATTTATAGGCTTGCGCCTTTTACAATGCAGTCCACTTAAGCAAAATTCCTAACTACTTGGACCAAAATCTACAAAATATGACCACAATATCCAAAACGTGACCAAACTTCCTTGCGCGCCGTCTTCTGCCTAGCGCAACAAATTTGACTTTGCATATCAACTTTGGTACTGCGCAACTAATCATCTCCAAAACTACCTGCCANAAAACGTGACCAAACTTCCTTGCGCGCCGTCTTCTGCCTAGCGCAACAAATTTGACTTTGCATATCAACTTTGGTACTGCGCAACTAATCATCTCCAAAACTCCCTGCCAATACCATGTAATGTTGTCTTTGTCAAAACGATCATGAAATATATTCACAAATTAGCTCTAAGGGACATAATGGTGATAATATTTCTATTACAATTGCCATGAATGCTATCATTCAATATCTAAATATAAATTCCCAATTTTCAACTTCTAAAGATCTTGTTTAATGCAATGTAAAGATATATAATGTTCCATTTGGGTAACTCAACCCAAGGGATCAAATCCATCAAATGTTCACATTTTAATCATTGGAAAGCAATTCCATGAAGCTTTATCTTCAAAGGAGTGAGGATTTGTTGATGGAAACATAGTGTGATAGCCTAATTATTTAGTGCCAAAGGATTCATAGGCGGACTCCTAATGTTTCTAAATATACGCAATATTAAGCTATAACATCGATCACTATCTTATCATTCACCCAGTTTGTGTGAATATGTCCCACTAACTATTGCAAGGACTAAAACATTGCTTTTATGGTGTCCATTTTCAATTGGGGTGGATTTTAGTTTGTTTCATGTATGTCACCTTGGTTCTCTAGTTTTGGGCCTTTCCCATTGTTGTATAAAGGTGTTAGGTTCACACAAAAAGGGTTATAAGATATGTATATCAAAATGATAAGCATGAAACAAGGATTTGTTGATATTGATTGCAAATAAGGGTTTCTAGGACCACCACAAAGGGTTGTTAGAGATATATATCAAAATGATCAGCACATGATGCAAGCGTTTTCTTAAGCTAGGTCACAAATAAGGATTTATAGGACCCTCTCAAACTTAATTTCTATAACGGTAGGGGTGTTTCTCCCTATTGAATAATATTGTGCTAATAGAATTCCCAAATTATTGCTATATGCAAAGATGTAGGAACTTTGCATGGCCACCCATAGAGAATCTAGTTGTTGCACTAGATATCCTAATAAAATGAATATTTTTCATTGATGGGTTGCAAGGATATGGGTTTCTAGTATTTATATGGTTTCTAGGGTCTTGAAGTCACACGATTGTTAGGTTCTACGGCTTTCTGATATATGTGCAAGTTCTAATAGAAGTACTTGGCCCAATATCAAAGGGAACTAACTAAGGATCCTTAATCATACCCCTAGTCATACTACCTGAATACCTAGGTTTGTGAGAGTATATTTTTAAGTGTTGTTCCTGGTGCCACTATACAATAAGACGAGCAATTAGATGTTCTACAATTAGTTTCAGGTGGCCTAGGGGAATTTTAATATATACAAGGGTGTGTAGAAGTGAGATTTCATGTGTAGGTATTGTTTGATGTGATACTACTCGAAAGGGGTACCAATATGAGATATAGTGGTTTACAACAATTATACCAACTAAGGGTACAATGTGACTAAGTAACAATTGTATCTGCTCTATGTATTGTTTCCCAACTATAGCTTTGCATATTGAACGATATGTCTCTAATGTTATTTAAAGACGTTGAAACACATCTATAGCCCTAAACATAATTCTATGAGATATTAGACTCATGTAAGATCAATATGTGGCTATGATTCCACTTGTGGTGTTTTTTAGCCATAAAACTTAAAACAACATGGGATGTACAAATGTTAAGATGTAATAAACTAGAATTTATAGAGAAAGACAAGAAACATTAGGTAATATAGAGATAAATATGATAGGAAATAAGTTTTATATTATGAGAATAACTTCAAGTTCAGCCAATGTTCATAGGACTCTTAAGGTACGGTGACCATTCACTTGAGTAGAGCTCTAGGTACAATAATTCTCAATGAAACCCTTCATAGCTTTGAAGCTCTTTATATAGGCTTCCCGGATCCAAAACCCTAACTACTTGACATGGTCAAATAATTAATAAGTATCAACTTCCTAGTGGATCCTAATTAATTAAGAGATCCTTTTTACATTGATTATTGACCACTTACTAGCTCAACATTATTTCAAGATGGTCATATACAATGTATTAATCACTTCTAAAGTAAGGCGAGTTAGTGTAGTACCATAACATAGACAAAGGAGGTCACTACACTTAACCTATAATATCTAGTCTATTGTTTATCATTGCCAACCACAATAACCCTTAATATAAGTAATAAGCATTATAACTCATAATTTTGACAATTCCTAGCTGTTGTCATCACTTAATCCTAATGGATTTTTATAACCCTTACTCCTTGTAACCTTTGGGACACATAACTCTTAATGCTTACAACCCCAAATATGCATATACCATAACAAGTATAATTGTTAACCATATATCCCTTGATCTATATATCAGTTAAACAATTTAACATGTAATACATACAACTTCTAAATTGTATAACCCATATCTATAATCACTAACACCTATAACCAATATTATCTATAATATCGACTACAACATTTATGCTTTTAATGTGTTAGCTATTAACATCTATAATCATTTACCCCCTAACACTTTCACTCTAAACATTACAATCGCTATTAACTTATAACTTTAACTACTATAATCACACACACCTAACTCATATAAGCCATGTAACATTCGTATAGTCCTTTTCCATTGTTGTATAAAAGTGTTAGGTCCACACAAAAAAGGGTTATAAAAGATGTATATCAAAAGGATAAGAATGAAACAAGGATTTGTTGAGAATGATTGAAAACTAGGGATTCTAGGACCACCGAAAAGGGTTGTTAGAGATATATATCAAAATGATCAGCACAAGATGCAAGGATTTTCTTAAGCTAGGTCACAAATAAGGGTTTATGGGACCCTTTCAAACATGTTTTTTTTATAATGATAGGGGTATTTCTCCCTATTGAATATTATTGTGCTAATAGAATTTCCAAATTCTTGCTATATGCAAAGATGTAAGAACTTTAAATGGCCACCCATAGAGAATTTGGTTCCTGCACTAGCTAGCCTAATAAAATGAATAATTTTCATTGATGGGTTGCAAGGATATGGGTTTCTAGGATTTCTAGGGTTTCCAGGATCCTAAAGACAAGAGATTGTTAGGTTCTATGGCTCTCTACTATACGTGCAAGTTCCAATAGAAGTACTTGGCCCAATCTCAAAGGGAACTAACTAAGGATACTCAATCATGCCCTTAGTCATACTACCTGACTACCTAGGTATGTGAGATTGTATTTCTAAGTGTTATGCTTGGTGCCACTATACAATAAGATGAACAATTGGATGTTTTACAATTAGTTTTAGGTAGCCTAGGGGAATTTTTATATAGCCAAGGGTGTGTAGAAGTGAGATTTCATGTGCAAGTGTTGTTTGATGAGGTACTACTCGAAAGGTGTCCAACAATTGTACCAACTGAGGGTGCAATGTAACTAAGTAACAATTGTATCTGCTCTATGTATTGTTTCCTAATTGTAGCTTTGCCTATTGAACAATAGATATCTAATGTTATTCAAATACGTTGAAACACACCTTTATCCCTAAACACAAATTCTATGAGATATTAGACTCATGTGAGATCAAGACTTGGCTCTGATTCCACTTGTGGTATTGTTTAGCCCTAAAAATTAAAACAACTTTGGATATACGAAGGTTAAGATGCAATAAACTAGAATTTATAGAGCAAAACAAGAAACATTAGGTAATATAAAGAGAAATATTATAGGAAATAAGTTTTATATTGTGAGAATAACTTCAATTTCAACCAATGTTTATAGGACTCTTGAGGTATGGTGACCATTCACTTGATTAGATCTCTATGTATAATAATTCTCAATGAAACCCTTCATAGATTTGAATCACTTTAAATAAGCTTCCTGGATCCAAAACCCTAACATGGTCAAATAATTAATTCGTATCAACTTCCTAGTGGATCCTAATTTATTAAGAGATCCCTTTTACATTGATTGTTGATTAGTTACTAGCTCAACATTATTTCAATATGGTCATATACAATGTATTACTAACTCCTAAAGTAAGTTGAGTTAGTGTAGTACCATAACATAGACAAAGGAGGGCACGGGTAATTTTTAGGGGTGAAATTTCATCAATTGGCTATTTTTGGGTTGTTTTCAAAAAATAAATTCACTCTTTGGTCATTTTTACTGTCTAATATCGCTTATATTTACATAAAATATGTTTTTTTAATCATAATATTCGCCAAAATTTACACATATCAATGTTAATTTTATGTTTCATATTTAATATTTTCCTACCTATCTATAAACATGTTTTTTTCAATCCAAAACAATCACCTAAAATACTATACTTAAGTATAATATTATAATCCTTAAAAAATACCCTGGAGAGCACTACACTTAACCTATAATATCTAGTCCATTTGTTATCATCGCAAACCACAATAACTCTTAATATAAGTATTACGCATTATAACCCTTAATTTTGAAAATTTCTAGCCCTTAACATCACTTAATCCATATGGACGTTATAACCCTTAGTCCTTGTAACCTTTGAGACACATAACTCTTAACACTTACAACCCCAAATCTGCATATACCATAACAAATATAATTGTTAACCCCTATATCCCTTTATTTATATAACACTTAAAAACAATTTAACATGTAATTTGTACAACCTCTAAATCTATAACCCATATCTATAATCAAGAACACCTAAAACGAATATTATATATAATCTCTACTATAATATCTATGTTTTTAATGTATCCACTATTAACATCTATAATCATTTACCCTTTAACACTTTCACAATAAACATTACAATCACTATTAACTTATAACTTTAACTATTGTAATCACTCACACCTAACTTATATAGCCCATGTAACACTCATTATCTAATCCGTATAATTGTTGTCAACCCCATTAGCATATAAACTCTAACAAAACCCATAATGATTATAAAAATTAACATTTAACACATAATATCTAACATATAGATAAGAAGCCACTTTGAACATGTAGCTTAAGGTGTTCAGCAAAAAGCTCGTTGTTTCAGCAAAAAGCTGAACGAGGGTTTGGGGTTTGCAGGTTGCAGGATGGCGGTGCCTCTAGGAATCCTCCTCCCCTTGGCCGCGGCGCTATATTCTTCCAATGCTTTTCCTTAGGTAACAGTCCGTTCCTTTTGAACCGATTCTTTTGGTTTTTCTTTTCTGTTGTCTAGTTCATCGTCTGTTGGGTTTACAATTTTCGTCTCCCTTTGCTCTTCTTCTTGGGTTTGTTGTCCTAGCATGTCCTTCTCTGTTCTATGAGCCGCTACTGACGACTGGAGTCCATCCTCATGTGTTGAGAACTAGTACCAACCAGTGGGAACTGTACATAGATGTCGGTTTTGGCTTGGCCTTGCTTTTCTGTCCTTTGGTTGGGCTGTGGATGTGTAGATTCCGTCACCTTTCTTCTTGCGTCGTTCGTAATGATTATTTTCCCTGTTTCTAGAAGATTCTTCTACTCCTGGTTTTTCAGGGTTTGTGAGTATGATTAGGGTTTACGATTCTCTTTAACACTGTTGTTCCCCTTTGTTTTTACCCTAACTAGTGTTTGGTCTTCGGGTCTACTGTGGCACTTGCGGTTTACTCCTGTCTCATTCTTCGGTTTCATTGGCATCTTTGTTGACCGGTGAGAAATTCTTTGGGTTCTCCTTTCTGTCCTTATGTCGAAGACCCATGATGGGTCTCCTGACCCACCGACAGACCATGTTTCTGCTCGCTTCCATCGTAGTAGAAAGGCTAAGGCCCATAAAATTCTGGAAGAAAAATTGTGCTATGTGGTGGGCCGTGATATATATTTGGATAGGGTGGAAGCATTATGTTCTCGTGTGCTTATAGGAAGACTGGAATATGTTTCAATGGATAATAAAGACTAGTTTGCTTGGGCCACCAAACATTGGAAGCCCTTCCTGTCCTACGTTCCAGCTATCAGCCTTCTAGTTCAGGGTTGGATAGTCTTCGTCTTCTTAGAGGATGCCCATGCTACAGATGTTTTAAATCGCCTTTGGAGAGTGGGTAAAGGGTCTCTAGTATTAGACCGTTGGCATGTAAATTTTGACCCTGCGCGTGAAAGAGTACATAAACAACATCTATGGGCTCTTCTTTCGGGGCTTCCTTTCCCTCTCTGGAATCGTCCTCTATTGGAGGGAGTTGGAAACACAATAGGCCACTTTGTGGCGCTTGATGATGATTTTATGAACTCATTCGATAAGAGGATGGCCAAAATCTTAGTCGAACTGGACATTTCGAAAGGTTTACCAGCAGAAATTGAGATTCTCTGTCGAGAACGCCTGTTCATTCAACGTCTGGACTATAAAGGCATCCGTTTTAGGTGCAGTTGCTGCCGGGAAATGGATCATTTGCGACGTGTCTGTCCATCTTTTCGTAATGGTTCTGCCTCCCCGGGACAACGATCTCCTTCTGCAGCTCATTTTCCCAACTCTCCAGAACAAAGGAACACTTAGGTATGTTTGTCATCGGTTCCTCCGGCCCCTTCTATTGGACTTCTAAAAAATGCATGTTCTCTTTTTGAAGATGCTTCAGACCTTGATTTAGCTTTGTTGGACTCTGTGGATGTTAATTGAGGTACTCCTAAATCCTCAGCCGCACCTCAATATCTGGATTGTTCAACTCCTCGTTCTTGTAATCCTTCTCGTGGTTTCATTGTCTCGCCACCTAAGCTTCCCCCTTCATCCTTAGAACCTCATTCTCACATAATTGCCCATCCTTCTACATCTCTTGTGGCTCTTCAGGGCTCTCCTTCTCGGGAGTCTGATGCAGCACGCCACGTGGTTTCTTCGCTGAGTTCTTCTCCTTTACAAACTCTTCCTCCGGAAAGTGTTTCCCCCTATCCTCTTTTCACTGATTCAGACTTCCCTCCTCTTGTCACCTCTGGTCCTTCGACTTTGGGTTCTCCTCTACACAGCCCCGTCACCTCTCCGTCCTTCGCTGACCCCTCTTTACAAAAGTCACTGAGTATTTTTTCTGATAAGTCGCCACTTTCCCCCTCGGTCCTTCCTCTTGACTCCATTTGTTTCGAGAATGTTACTATAAGGAGGAAAAAGAAAAATAAATCTCCTCTTGATGCTGTGGACCTCGTCCCGACCCCTTATACCCCCTTATCTACAAGACTCAAAGTAGCGGCTCGTAAGCATTCCTCTTCACCTCAAAGGGTCCTTAGAGCTTCAACCCCTCAGCAGATTGATTCCTAATGCGTATTCTCACCCTGAATGTCCATGGTTTGGGGGGCTTAGCCAAGCAAAAAAGCCTTCGTCATCTGATTGTTTCGCTCTCACCTGATGTCGTTCTCCTTCAAGAGACCATGACCAATTCTTACCCTGCATTATTTTCCTTTTCTAAGCTCTGTCCGGGATGCGAGTTTTGTGCCCTTAGTTCTAAAGGTCTTTAGGGGGGAATACTCTCTGGATGGAACCCGAAACTTCTCAAATGTAAAGCTTTCCATACTGTTGCTGGTATCTTTCTTAAAGCCTCGATTCGTGGCTCTTATTTCACGCTATCTATTCTAAATTGCTACAGCCCTTACCTTAATCGTGATTCTTTCTGGAGTGTTGTGGCTTCTAGTGGTCTTCTCTCGTTGCCAAATCTTATCCTGGCTAGTGATCTGAACTTAACTCTGAATGCCTCATATATGTGGGGCTCTAGAGCGCAACTTGATCCCTTGGGACTTTTTTTCTCCAAGATTTTATCTGATCATCATTTAGTGGATGTGGCCCCCTCCTGTGCAGGCCCTACTTGGAGGAATGGTAGGATAGGGGAATATGGTATCTTGAAAAGGCTAGATCGTTTTTTGTTATCGGATCAACTTATTAGCTCTCTCCCTAGGTATCGGTTTTGGGCTCATAGAAGTGGGATTTCTGATCACTTCCCTGTATCATTTGATTGGTTGGATCATCAGAGCCCTTGTGCTTATCCTTTCAAATTTAATCAATCATGGTTAGACAATGAATATTTTATTCAGATGATTCCAGCTGAATGGCCACTTATTCGTTCGGATAACTTGATGGATGCTATGTATGATATCTCATATAAACTTCGAGTCCTTAAAGAAAAAGTCAAATCGTGGACCAAAGTCGAAACTCTAAAGCTGAAGGACAAGTCAGTTTTCTTGGAAGAGGAAATTAGTTCTCTTCTACTTTCTTCTCAATCTGCTATTTTAAATGAAGGACAGCAGTTCAGATTGAATTCCCTCAAATCTAATCTTCAAAAGTTGTTAGATCATGAGCTATACTCAGCAAGACTTCAAAGTAGGGTTACTTGGGCTCTGAATGGGGATGCTAATACTAAGTATTTTCATGCGGTGGCATCGGCTCAGAAAAATCATAATGCCATCTGGAGTTTGCAAGATGAAATGGGTACTTGGGTCTCGGAAGATCAAAGTATCAAATCTCTAGGGATTCGCTACTTCAAGAATATCTTTGTTGATGATCACTTGACAAACCTTGCTGCCCAGCTTAAGGTTATTCGTCTTTTTCCTTCCTATATCAGTGCTGAGGAGAATTTGGCCTTCACTAGCTCTGTCACTATTTCGGAAGTTGAGTGGGCCCTTAAAACGTTTAAAAGAGATAAGGCGCCAGGCCTGGACGGCTGGCCTGTTGAGTTCTACTTGAATTTTTTTGATCTTCTAGGACCTCTCCTTGTCAATATGGTGGAATCATCTAGGATCTTGAGCAGAGTGACTACCGCCCTTAACTCCACTTTTTTAGCTCTCATTCCAAAAGTTGATCTGCCTGTCTCCTTTGTTGACTTTCGCCCCATTTCTCTCTGTAATCTATGTTATAAGCTGATCTCTAAAATTGCGGCCCTGAGACTTAAACCCTTCTTAGATGCTTCCATTTCTCCTCAGCAATTCGGCTTTCTGAAGAACCGCCAGATCCTTGAGCCCATAGCCATAACGTAGGAAGTCTTACATTCTGTCAAAACAAACAAGAGATGTGCTCTCATCCTTAAGTTGTACTTGTCAAAAGCTTTTGACCGGGTTAATTGGACCTTCATCCGTCTTATTCTTATTCAAATCGGGGTTCCTCTTGTTGGGGTGAATTGAATTTTGGGCTGTATCTCTGCTGCTAATTTTGTTGTCCTTGTGAATGGTTCTCCTACTACCTTTTTTCCGGCCTCTCGTGGAATCAGGAAGGGCTGTCCATTGTCTCCCCTGTTGTTCATCCTAGTTATAGAAGGTCTTAGCCTTTTGATCGAAGATGCCAAAAGGAATGGTAAAATTAAAGGTATCAAGATTTTGTCTCAACTCTTCCTCACTCATTTACTTTTTTGTAGATGATGTGATATTATTTGGTCTGGGTTCCTTTGAGGAATGGATGGCTTTTAAAATAATTCTTGATAGATTTTGTGAGGCCTCTGGAATGTGTATAAATATGGATAAATCCTGTTTTCTTCATAACGATTTGGATGAGGCCCTTCTTCGAAGAATTAATGGTCTCCTTCCATATAGATTTGATTATCTTAATAAGGGATTCGTCTATCTAAGATACTTCCTCAAGCCTTCGGGTTATATGGTAAAGGATTGGCACTGGATTGTTTCTAAATTTGAGAAGAGAATCTCCCATTGGACAAACCGGCTCCTGTCTATTGGTGGACGTCTAGTCCTCATTCGATCTATTCTGTCGAGTCTACCTATTTTCTGGTTGGCTCTTGTTCCGATACCCTCCTCAATCTTAGACAAGCTCAAAAAATTGATATTTTCTTTTTTATGGGGCTCTTCATCAAAGATTAAAAAATTTCATCTTGCAGACTGGCATCTTCTGGCACGTCCTACTTCTTTTGGGGGCTGGGGAATAAAGCACCTGCCCAGTTTCAGTCTTTCATTGAGAATGAAAATTTTTTGGCTTGCTCTTAACAGCAATGGCATCTGGCATCATCTCATCTCTGTTAAATATATGAAAAACCTGCCTTTGCATTCTTGGTTTAGAGAAAAAAGCTTCAAAATTCAGAATGCCTCGATAATTTGGAGAGGTTTCCTCTCAACCTTACCGTGGATTGGTAAAGGGATTCTCTGGCATGTTGGCAATGGTACTGTTGTCCGTCTGGGTGCGGATCCTGTAGTTGGTATGGGCACCTCTTTTATTCTGCCGAAAGACTTGAGAGATTACTTGGAAGACTATGGGATTTGTTCCTTAGCCCAAGCTAGGAATCAAACATCCTTTGCTTCGGGCTACTGGTTCATGGCTGAGGAGCTCGATCTTTGTGGTGAATGGAAAACTCATTGGGATAATTTCATCAAGGGGCTGGAATATGGTAGAATCTGTCTTTCTGAACAATGCGATTCTCTACTCTGGTCACATAATAATTATGTGGGCCCTTTAATTGCTGCAAAAGGCTATGATTGTATATCCTCTGTCAATTGTTCAGAGAATCAAGAACTTGTTATGGATTTCCTTTGGACTCAAAATATTCCTCTGAAAATAGCATGCTTTACCTGGCTATTGGCCAGAGGCCGGATTCTAAATTGGGATCAGCTTCAGAATAGAGGGTTCCAAGGCCCGAGTCGTTGTGTTCTGTGTGAAAGGAATGTAGAGAATATTTATCATCTCTTTTTGGCATGCCCCTTCACTGTGTGTATTCTCGATCATTTTGTGACTAAGTATGGGTTCTCCCTTCCTTTCTACAACACTGTCCCATCCTTTCTTGCTCATTGGTTTAGCACCTTTGCGCGCTCAGCTACTTTTAGATATCAACCCCTTTTTATTTTCTGGTGTATCTGGTTTCTTTGGAACAATTGTCTTTTTGAAAACAGGAAACCTGCTTTCTCTGCTCTTATTTCCAGAATTGAGGGCTTTTTAAATTCATACGCAGCTCCAATAAAAATTCAAAAAATTTGGAATATTGGTCCAAAACCTCTGAAGGCCTTTCCTTGTAGATTTTTCGATGGGGCTGCTGCAGAGAATATAGGTGGCTCAGGTTTTGCGATCTATCTATATGATACTCATTTCTTCAGTTTCTCTATGGGATGTGGTTGCAGCACGAACACTAGAGCAGAATTATTGGCTCTTTGTGCAGTTCTAAGAGTGAGTTTGATGATGGGTCTTCCCATGCATTTGATTTTTTGTGACTCTATGGTTATTATATCTTGGCTCAACAGACTTTCTGCGCTTGATGTTCCTTCACTGATGCATTGGTGTGATGATATAAGAAATATGCTTCAAATGGCCCCTCCGGTGATTTTCAAACACATATTCCGTGAGCATAACTCGCTGGCAGATGACCTCTCTAAATAGGCCCTGAAATTGGATATGGGATATGGAACCTTCTTTGAAACATTGGATGGAATGGTCATAAATCATGGCCAAGTTGTACTTTTTTAGTGTTGCTGAGTCTCATTGTTTTCAGCTTTTGACTTTCAGCATTTGATTGACCATCTTTGTCTATCATGTATGAGACCTTTCAGCTAGCAAGTCTTGCTCAGGAATGTATGTTTGTTGATCATCTTCGATCTTACTCAACATATTCTGACCTGATTTATCAGGGATGATGAGAAAAGTTTGCTATGATCAGTCTTTTTTTCTTTATTCTGGATGGCAGTAGACAGGCTTGTTACATCTTATGTCTATGTGATGTTTTGGTCTGCTATATTTCTCTCAGTCAAAAAGATGATATATGTAAATGATGTTTTTTTATTCTTATGAATAACAAAGACTGGTATTTTTTCCTCTGAAAAAAAAAAAAATAGTCCGCTTATAAACTTGAACACTTAACCCTTATAACTCCTAAAATCTAAAACTTTTAACACATATAACTTCAAACAACTATAATACCAATAACCCAAGCAAACCAAATATAAACCATATAATCACATAACAAATAACATATTAGATATATTATAAGCACTAACTCCTACAACCTATAACTTTACATTGGCTTTCCTAAATAATAACCAATAAATATGGAACAATGAATCCTCAAAATACTAAGGGATTAGAGCCAGAGGGAGTTTGTAAGAATAAAGAATATAACTTAGATGGAATTATTCTAGTTAAATAATAAATATTTGTGTATGTTATGTATTAATTTTACTATTTAAATATTTTTTAATCATTTAATATATGTTTTAATTTCACCAATCTACCAGTAATAAATTTAAAATCTCCAACAACTCAACGCCATATTTATTCTCATTAGAATTTATTACCTGCAAGCTTCAGCCAAGAATTTACTACTACCTACCAACATTAGCGAAGAATGCCATATTTATTCTCATTAGAATTTATTACCTGCAAACGTTAGCCAAAAATGTTGAACAATTGTAATTGTCACTACCTAAATTTTCCAAACAGATTATTTTCACTTTTTTTCATTTAATATGTACAAAGGCGACAACTCCCCTCCATTACACCTCCCTACTCTCTGTACTTTTGTGCAACTAACATTATGCTATAAATAGTTAAAAAATCTCGAGCAATTCAGTGCCAGTATTTAATCTATGTAATTCATTGGCTGTAAATGTCAGCCAACGTTCTGCTGCAAATATTTAAAATCTCCGGCATACCAATGCAATGCCACTGTGCCAGTATTTAATCTCTGTAAATTAAATCCGCCATCTTTTCAATGCCAGTATTTAATATCTCTAATTCATTTGCTGCAAATGTCAGCCAAAGTTCTGCTGCAAAAATTTAAAATCTCGAGCAAATCAATGCCAGTATTTAATCTCTCTAATTTTAAATCTCCACCTTATCAATGCCAGAATTTCAGTCAGATTTTTTGGGAATTTGGTGAATTTAATTCATAAAATCTGTAATTTTTTGTTGTTTGTTGAGTCCTTTTAAACTCAGAAATGAAATCAGGTAACAGGAAAACGCCCAAATACTCACACTCTGTAAGATCTAGTGGTGTTTTTGTGAGACGTTTTGAAAATTCAATAAAAATTTATGACAAAAAACTAATAAAAACCAACAAACAAAACAAAACAAAGGTAAAAAATCTCAACTTGGTATTTAATCTTTCCAATTTAAAATCTGCAGCAATTCAATGCAAACATTTAATTCTGCTTTAAATATTTAAAATCTCCAGCAATTCAATGCCAGTATTTAATTAGGCCGAAAGCGTTTTTTAGGGGACGGTTACTCTTGAGGCTTCGTCGTCTATCACCAGCCAACGAGGAGCCACACATATCCTACCCTAATTTATTTCCTAGCATGCTTCACCCACTTTCACATGGCCATTAGTGATTGTTTTAGGTGGTTTGCAAGCTCATTGGTCCACCTAGAGGGGTTTGAGGTCCAATATAAGCCTACCAAATGTATGCCTCCAATTTTCCTCCAAAGGATAATGATTTTCAGCTATTGTATTATAATAATGTTCCAGAAATATTTAACTGCAAGCTATGTCTTGTAACTATTTTCTTAGTAGGATATAAGAAAATACCAAGCAGAGTCTTGGATAGAAGTAGGTGCTTCTGTATCAATAGGTGTTGATTTACCTCACGGTCACAGCCGTTTGAAATACAAAAAAATTACACACTGCATATCTTCCTTGACCAAGGAAGATCCCATCATTACTCTGTCACGTCTCCATGCCCAGGAGAAAGTGCATCATTCCTAGGTCTTTCATCTCGAACACAGTGGAAAGATTCCTCTTTGCATCTAGACTAGCATAGGCTATTCTAGAGTTGGTTAGGATAGTGTAGAGTAGGTTAAGCTAGGCTAGGGTAAGCTAGGATAGAGTAGGATAGGGTATTCAAGGTTGGAATAGGATAGGATAAAGTAGGATAGGGTAGGCTAGTAGCTATTTATTGAGCTGCAGAGCATTTAATGTGGATCCAACAAGCTTGTTGACCGTTGGATTTGGTGCAGCTCAAGATCTAACTATCACCAAGCCTGCTGCAGCAACATTAAATGCTCTGCAGCTCAATAGATAGCTTTGACAAGATAACGGTTTGGTCAGAGAGGATAACGGAAAGCTAAGCCTGGCCGAAGTCGAAGTCATCGATCCACTCGAGACTATTGTGTCGCCTTGCCGGTAACTTTTATGAATTTAGAGAGGTTATATCCCCACTTTGTCGTACCCTTTGTTAAGTTGAGCAAAGAAAAGAACAGAACAAAGTATTATTTTATTTAGTCTAATGACATGGTTAGGCTGGCCATTTGAAAAACCTTCTGGTAAAACCAAGAAAGGCTGAGAGAGTTCGAATATAGAACTAATTCACATCGGAAATTAAAGGAGGGTCGGATTGAAGGAAGATTACAACACCATAAATTAAAGATTCTAATGGTATTTTTAAATATGAACTGAAGTATTGTAATGGTGTTTGAAATGAAATTCTATATGTTACCGGAATTAGAGTAGAAATTTAAATATGTTAAGAGTTTGTAAAAGTTGATTGCGAATACAGTTATGACACTAGTTTATATAAAAAATAATACATATCATTATCATAGTTTAAATGTTTTTTTAAACAAATGATGATAATTAGGTCTACATTTTCGAAACAATTGTCAAACAAAATCCATCTCAATCTGTAGGTAATAATGTTAGTAAGAAAAACATATTAATTTGTAAAGTTAATATTGATGGTAACTGAGCTCAAATCCGTTTAAACATTTTCTTAAAATCCAATCATGTGTTTTTATTTTAAAATAGTCTGATCCTTTGTTTTTTTTAATTTAATTGTACATAAATTTTTATTTTTATTTTTTTAATTTAATTTAATTGTACATGAATGTTTTTTAGGATATCTGGTTGCGCAGTCTCCTTGTCTTTAGTTTGTTTTGTTAATATATGATGTAATGGGTCGATCAATTTATACAAGACCAATGTAGTAGAAGTGTGAGACAATCTTTATTTATGGGATAGAAATGATATATATATATATTTTAATTTATTTTATGAATATCAAAAAGCTCTTAAAAAAATGTCATTTGTCATTTTGTTTAAATAAGCCAAGATAATTTCGTTTAAATAAGTTAACATAATGATTATTGCATAAGCATAAACATTACTCACTTTTAAAACCCATCTTTATATATATTTTTATCATTCTTGTAAGGATAGAGGCATAGTGTGAAGAATAAATTTCTCAACCCATATGGCACGACAACTCAACCCATCATCAGGCTCTAGTCTTAAGTGAAAGTATCATAAGAATCATAAAGAATCTTATGCAGGGTTACATGAATAGTGGGTGCAATCGGAATCGGCTGAAGAATTCGATATGGGTGCGGCACTCATCCCAAAATTAGGAATCGGGGATTCAGAACCCTAACCCTAAGTATCCTACATTTATACTATGTAAACAACTTTAGATGTGTCAAAATGAGGTGGAATCCTTGAATCCAATGAAGAATCCGAGAATCCGATTCGAAAGAATCCTATTCAAAAGAATCTGATTCTGGGGCAGTTAGGCCTAGGGCCAGTAACTTATATATTATGAAATCATAAAGAATATGTGTAACCGTGTAATCTATAAACTTTCTAACTTTTGGACAATTTATAATTTTACAATTTTAATAAAGATGGCTAGGATTTAGTTTATAAATTTAAAATTTTAACAAAGATATGTGCTAGGATTAGACCTTGAAAACCCATAGGATTTTCCAATGTTATTCATTGATGATGAAATAAAAGTCTAAGCATACTAAGTTGAATGCCAAAAAGGGCCAAAGGTACAATCTTTCAAATGGATCTACATATATACATATTTATGTGTACTGAGTGAGTATGCAAAGTCTAGGTTAAGTTGATTGTTAAAAAGTCTAATCATCTAAATGGAAAATAATAATTTACTATATAGCAATGATTTATATATTCCTATTTTTTAGGGTTTATGGCGTTTCTTCATCTTTGTCTCGACTGGATTTAAGGATTTGTCTACTCTTGATCATGTGTTCTAAAATTAATTCAAAACGAAAATGAAAATCTCAGATGGTTAAACTCACCTCAAGATTGGAGCATGAGAAATGTGGAATATGTTTCTATCAACATACTCTTTGGGAACCACTTCATGAAGTTCGATGAGATTCAATGGTACTTTAGCTCTCTATTTATGAGTTGTTGCAATCACTACTTGTGCCATGCGATTGAATGGATTCCCATTATGAACTTTGTGTTTGTAAAATGGAGTACTTATTAAGAATAGTACGTGACAGATATGATCGATCACACCGTGGAAATTTCATAGCCCCAAGTGAATCCCATATGGTCCTGGATATATATATCAGAAAACTATTTGCTAACATCATTCCCAAAAACACACTAAATTTCCACCAAATGAAGGAGGCCTTCTGAAGCTTCTCCTTGGAATCAAATTCATCATACTGATATGCACCAATGATGAAGATGTTGGGCTTTGTGTCACCAGTTCCCACAACAAGAATGTACAAATAAAAAGCAAATTAGAATATTCCAATATGAAACTTAGAAGCTTTTCCACATAACTTGGAGTCTGAATTACACCCTTGTTGTATCAGAGACGACAACGAGAGAGTTAATGTCAAAACTTCCATTCCCTACATCAAATACAATAGATAACTACATAAACTATCTTTGCTTGAATACAAAGGGGTTAGCTTAAAAGGATGTGGGCATCTTTTAAATGAGAAAAATTGAAAAGTATTACTAAGAGATTACTTTGAATGGTTATAAACTTTCCCATCTTCATAATGAGAAGAAATAACATCTTAGAATGAAAAAGTTTAATAAATTAGTAAAACATTGAATAAGAAAAAACAAAGAAGAAATAACATCTTAGAATGAAAAAGTTTAATAAATTAGTAAAACATTGAATAAGAAAAAACAAAGAAATAGAGTAGTACATTAAAAAGTTACCTTAAACTAATGTAAAACACTCATGTAAAAGGTAGAAAAGTATCCGTTGAATTGTCCTTGAAAATTCTTAATTTGTATCATTTCAAACCTTATATCCAAACGTGGGAATCTTTTAAATGGAAAAAATTGAGAAGTATCACTAAGGGATTATTTTAAATGGCTATATACTTTCTCTATCTTCAAAATGAGAAGAAATAAGATCTTTTATCTTTTAAGTTTAGTATTAGTAAAAAATGGAATAATAAAAGGTAGAAAAGTATCCATTAAATTGTCTTTTGAAATTCTTAATTTATATCAGTTCAAACCTTGTATCCAACCAAACAACAGTGATTAATTTTAATCCCAAACATGTTTGAAATAAAATCGTAGTTATAAATAAAATCACACTTTAAAATCGTAGTTATAAATAAAATCACACTTATAAAACCAGAATAAGGAATATTAGCAATGTTATGCCATTATTTGGAAACATGTTTATCATTTAGATAACAAACATCCACTGCCCAATGAATCTTCCCACACCACGATGAAAATAATCTGTCTAATTACTTGACCAGAAGAAAAGAGAAAGTGTTTAGTTAATCAAACTATGGAAGGAGTAAAGAGGAGAATTGCAGACTAATATATAAAAGTAAAAAAGCTCTATATAAAGATATGGTCAAGTTAGATTAATATTTTGCAACATACTTCATACGTGTAGATTCTATATATCCTATTAGTTATCTAAATTGTATATATCTTTACATTTTACATCTAAATTGTATATATCTTTACATTTTACATTTCTCTTTGTAATCAAATATGTATCTTTTATGTATATCATTGGAAGAATTGAATATTTAATATTTTAAAAAATATTTTCAATGTTTTATCCACTTTTTTCTTTAATGTATATTATTTATTATTTATTATTTCTTTCTTTAATGTATATTATTTATTTATTATTACTTATACTAATTTTTTTTTTTAAATTTCATGAACTATTATGTTCTTTATAGATTTACTACATTTACTTTCAACACATAAATCTCATTTTTACAACATATTGAAGTTTTATTCGGTGTTTCATTTCCCCAGCTATGGGGTATGCTAGTCTATTAAATTTTTGGGTGAAAATGTCACCTAAGGACATTGAATAATTAAGGTTGTCTCTGCTTAATTTTCACGGACATATTCTTTTCAAATTCCTCTAAAAATAATTGTGTTAAAGAAACTGGGCCGAATAATGGCCACTTATCCCACACAATAAATTGGTAATCTTATTCATGGCAGCTAATGTTTTTTCAATCGATTTGCGAATATCAATCAAGGTTGTTGTTTAAATCTTATGCTTTATGATGTTTAGTTTAGTGGAGATTTTTGTCTATGCTCACAGAGGGGTTGTGGGTTATTAGGAGTAGGGGATGTTAGGGAGTTGGACATCAATGATTTTTTTTCAATCGATTTGTGAATATCAGTCATCAGTCAAGGTTGTTTAAATTTTATGTTTTTTGATGTTTAGTTTAGTGGAGATTTTTGTCTATGTTCATAAAGGGGTTGTGGGTTATTAGGAGTAGGGGGTGTTAGGGGTTAGGGGTTAGGGAGGTGGTGTTAGGGGGTTGGATAGTGGTCTTAAGGGGTTGGGGAGGGTTGTTAGGGGTCTGATTTGGGGAATAAAATATGCTTTACAAAATGCGTATGTGTTTTACTTCTCTAAAAGGAGGACACGTTTTGATTCTCCCAAAGGCGTACAACATGTACACATTTTAGAGAAGCAAAACATGTATGTGTTTTTTTATCCTATCCTTTGTGGCATCTCACTTGGTTGTCTCAAGCTTCCCCATTCCTATGCTTAATAAACATGTATACGTTGTTGAGTTTTACTACAAGAATGTGTTTTGCAAAACATGCATTGCATCTAAAAGGCCCCTCATCTTTATACAAGGACTCTTAAGTTTCTCCAAACAGTTAGTATTTAACACCTAAACACCATTCATTGGGCACCATTGTTTATCCACTATTTATCATAGAAAAATGGGTTATAAATTCCCATTTTCATATTAACGTATTGATCCATGTCTTCTATTAGCAAGAGCTAAGGACTGAGCTGCAGACTCTTAAAGAGTCTGTCGGAGGGTCTGCAGAAGGTATGCCCATCGCTAGATACAGTTGATTAAGTGTTTTAGCCGTTGATCATACCTTTTGCAAACCTTTTGACAGGCTCTTTAAGGGTCTGCAGCTCGGTCCTTAGCTCTCTCGGTCTTCTATCTACCCTCACTTGTAGAGATAACCAATGGAAAGTCCTTAAAATGGTATTTTCTAAATAAATAACACACAACCCTAAAAGGATGTGATAGGTTATTGTGTCAAAGCAATTATTTTAGATACATTAGAGTCCAAATTTCCCGTGATGATCCATTAATGGATAATACCATCAGTTAGATTTGTTGTTTTATTAAAGCTTTTCTATTAAAAGAAGATTTGTTGTTTTATCATTGTTTTTTTCCGTCATGAAACCTTTTGTTCTGGTGTTTTTGTCTCCCAACATAATCCTCACATGAAAAGAAGCCTTCTCATAAAATTGTTGTTGTCAAAAGTTATCTTCTTACTTTAGGTATTTTTGTCTCTAAACATAACTAAGGCATTAAGGCATGAAAGGAAGACTTATCATAGTCTGTTTATTGTAGTCTAAATGCTATTCTCCATTAAACCATTATTGAAGTAAATTTGTATCCATATCCTAGTAGAGGAGAATTTAGAACATTATATGGTCCTCCTTTTCACTTGCATTTATCTTCATAATTTTTTACGCAAATTATCCTATAAACCATTATATCTTCTCATAAGTAAAGGTGTATATGTCATAATCACACCCATTCTAGTGTTGAAGAGATGGTTATTAGGAAACGTTTAATTAAGGAATGATGATTTGAAGAAGATGCAACATTAGGTTAGGATTATCGCCCCTCCTTTATGATCTTTCAAAGTCCAAAACAAAATCTTATATTACACATTAATGTCTAGTTGGAAGTGAAAGCTTTAAATCATGATTAAAACTTATATAATTTATAGATCAAATTATTTTTATTTATATCCATGGATGAACTCGTTGTTCACCCATTCAGGGATGTACGTAATTCAAGGGTGCACTCAATGTTCTTTTGTGTGATACCCCTAACGGCATAAAATCTTGGTGGGATACCCTTAGTGATGTAATAAGGACATAGGGTCTCTAGTTAATTATAGGATATTATGTAGCATGGGCATTGAACTTAGTGAGGACTAGGTCCACTACATTAGTTATTAAATAATATATAAAATGTCGTTAACATTTAATCAATGTATATGGCTTACTAATAATCTACGATGACACTAATGGTTAGGGTTTCAAACATACATAAACTATTTATAGAGTTGGAGATATATATAATATTGTGTCAATCATTATCATGGTATTGGAGCTTTACATATTTAGGGTTTCCCATTCAAAGAGGCATGTGAACAATATTTTCTTTTTAGAATATCGATAAAAAAGGTTAAATATTTATGTCATGTCGTATTTAATTTTTACAATCTGAATCATCTTATGTACTTAGGATCATAACAAGTGGTATTAGAGCATTTTTTAGGCTAAAAGAAGCCATTTTTTTCTTTCAAATTTACTTATGGTGGGTTTTTCTGTTGTCATATTAAGTATATTGCAGGTATAAACCAAAGCCTTCAAAAGAGGTTTCTATGTTATTTCCAATTTGGGGAAATAATAACAATCAAGTAAAACAAATCATGAAAGTTGCAACCATTTCAAGTTACAGACTCAATGTTAGTTTTTCTTGGATCTTATTAGCTTAATTAGGATCTTTTTCTAAAAGAATAATAAGTACAACAAGATGCATAAGATATAACAGATACACGAGACACAAAGATTTTCATTGGGGAAACCATAAAGGAGAAAACCCTGCAAACTTCCTCAGAATAGTACAGTCACAAGGACTGTGTCATAAGATGATCAAACCCAATAATAAGAAGTATTCAACGATTATCTATCTCTCCTCCCTTGTCTCTCTCTCCCTCTCATGTGAACTTGAGTGAGGTGTGGTGTGTATAAACAAGGGAGAGATCCTCCCTATTTATGCCCTTTAAGTGACTGACCTTTTACATGACTGAGGCCGACTTGTTTCCCTAACAGGGTCAACTTCTCCTAGATAGACTCCAAATACACATTACATGATGTTACACTGGGGACTATTGCCCCAACTTACATGGAGGTTGTACCTCAAGGTCTATACACAATAAAGACATCCGCAAGGAGGTAAACACATCTCCAATGGGGGTATGAAAACATACAATGATAATATGCATCATAATACCTTTCAAAGTTACAAATACATCAACACTCCCTCTTAACTAGGAAGGTATTCTCTCTCTTCCACGGTCATCAACACATCTGGTCAAGTCTTCATCGCATAGTTATCATCACAAAGTCATATAGTCATCATCATAGTTGTTGCCATCCTCTTCTTATTATCGATCATCAAATGGTACTATCTGTCATCAGAATTTTCTACAGATCCAACCCTTTTTCATGTTGGGTGTAGGCCTAGTCCTCATCCAGGTCTTCATCACATCTCAAGAAAACCATCACATAAGAACTGTCCAAGACCTTCTTTACATTGCCATGAAAATAACCTGCATCAGCTCCTACATTTATCTTGTCGTATCCAAATCATCTCTTTTGTCCTGAACAAAACAAAACAAAGCACACAGAGCATCCATGGTCAACCTGTGTTCTACCAGTAAAGGAGAACCGCCTAGGTACACCTCACGTTGTTTGTGACCTCATCATCTCAACATGGGAACACACACACACACACACACACACACACACACACACACACTGTGTGTGTGTGTGTGTGTGTGTGTGTGTGTGTAAGGACTGATTATGACCAAACACTAGTACAAAATGAGAAATTAATAACTAAAATCAGGCTATAAACGACTATTTTTGAGTCGACAACTAATAGTAGCTAATTTCCGCTATCTTATAGCTAGTCGTATTTCACTTAGTCATTAATAGCTTGACTTATTAGTCATTGATTTAGTCATTGATAGTCAATGATTTAGTCATGTATTTAGTCATTGATTGCAGCAATTAATGACCAAATATACGACAATGAACTACTAGATGATAACATATTAATGACTAAGCTAAATATGACAAGATACGGGAAATTAGCTACTACTAGTCATATATATGTGAATTCAGTCGCTTTTTGTAGTTGCAAATTTATGATAGGGTACGAAGGAATCAAACCACCAACCTCCTTCCTATAATTAGGCAGGTGCTCTACCATTGAGCTAGCACCCTTTAAGAAGTTGTTATTTCTTGATAATGATGATATTCAAACAAATTTTTCATTATTCAAGTATACAAAGTAATGATTATCAAGTTACTATAGATCCATAATGGCTTACCCTGTACTAGTCCTTCAAGTCATTTTTGTACTAAATAAATGCATTTAAAAGACTTAAAAGACTATTACAAGGTAAGCCATTATGTATCTATAGTAACTTGATAATCATTATTTTTGTATGTTAATTCATCACATTCTACACAAACAAATCTTTTCAATGATAGTCAAGCCAAGATAACCAATTAGGACTCAAATAACGCACCAAACAAACACCGCCTCTTGAAGGGGCAATGCAATTCCTATACCCACCAAATTCCTTTTGATTACAACCTTAGGACACATTTTACAACCACCCAATATAGTAAAAACCATTGGAAAATATGTGAGAGTTTCAACAAACTCAATTTTGAAATAAATAATCATGGCAAATAGAAAACCCTAAATCAATGCACTATTACAAATGTTACATAATAAATCTTTATGTCAACACAAACTCTTAATGCAAAAATCGATTGTCAATTGATTCACCAAATGATTTCAATTTTGGGTTGTGATGATTTCACTTTTGGGTTGTGAAGCTTGGGATTAGAGAGAATCATTGTTGATAGAAAAGAACTTTTATGCATTGTCACAACAATAGAAAAAAAATATTATAACGATCATTGTGTAGTATATACACATATTTGGTCTTTAATGAATACAATTAAGAACGCTATATCACTTGATTGCATTGTAGCCATTATTTTCCACTACTAAAATATATTTGACATGCCTTTACATGACCTCACATAGGACAATCCTTGCATTGTCCTCTACCATCTTTACTTCAACGTTGTGAATTTGCAATCACATATGGGAAAAAATGTCTACAACCACATATGGGAAAAAATGAAAAAAAAAATCGATGGCCATGATTTAGAGTGAAACTGGGGACTTAAAAATATGTTCTTCCATAATCCTTTGGCTTGTTCCAGGCATTTGGCCCCAATTCTCTTTAGATCCAACTTCACCGACGACAAGTTATACACTATCCTTGTAATGTCATCATGAGATTGAGTCCTTCATTTAATGGGAGAATAGCAGTTAACATAAAATATGGTTATCTAGAAGATAACCAATTAGCTAATTTTTAGTTATTATCTCTGAACTCTTTTACAGGGAAAGTTGAAGAGAAGGAGACAAACCTGTTCTCCCATAGTTTAGCCTCCCTGCTAACATGAACTTCCTCAATCTTCTTGATGGCCTTCAAAGTATTTTGAACATTTCTATCATATCTCTCAGGCCTGTTTCTTCTTCTCTCAAACTCGAGCATTGTGTCCTGTTTGTTTGAAAGCAATGGTATTAACTGAAAATTTTGCATGTCTAATAATGTCATCAAATTAACTCCATCCACATCCAAACATGGCCTTAAGCATTTGGTATGGCACAAAAAATGAAATGGTTTTCCTTGCATTCTTCAAAATTGTTAGAAAAAATTAGTATTGTTGCAAAAATTGACTAATCTCGAAGTTTGTTCTGGAAACTATCTAAGTGTAAAGAGATAGACCCAAATAAGTAATCATATATATTGCAAGTTTGGATGAAAATTGTGGCACAACATGGGAAAACATGTCAACATGTATCATGAGCACACAAAATATACCTTAGTAAGTTCTTTTCCATGTAGCTTTATGTATGCTTTTAGTCCACTTCACCTTTCGAGGGTTACGTTTCATTTTGAAATTCTTATGACATTCGGAATGGAAAAATCGGAATACCTGAAAATGATAAAAAAAGAAGTTGGAGATAGCACTATCATTTTAGTAGGCTAGGAAGAAACTGAAAAAATTGCAAGATATGCCCTTTTTGGATATGGCCTTTTTAGATTACCTTGGCTTGGAAAAGGGGATGTCAAAGGATCAAAGCCTTTCTGCTAGGAGAATAAACCCTTGATGTCCTCTCCATCTTCCACCAACACCAAGACTTCTTCAGCAACTTCAATTTTTTCTTTGAAGGCATGTCTTCTTGCATGCGGTGTTCCCTGTAAACATGGATGAAAGGTAAAATACAGAATCTACCCATCAGGAGATTGATCTAATCAAGAACTGGCTGTAGGAATAAGAACGAGACAATTATTTTTGTTTCCAAAAGGTGCTAAAGTATAAAACTCAAGCACGAGTCTCCATAACAACTAGAAGTTTCACCCATAGTTCTATATTTCCAAAAGAAAGCAAGCCGGAAGCAGCAATAATATATATTTAAAAAAGGAAAAATGGGATCCAGGCACATTCGCAAGCTCTAATGCTCTTAAAAAATGTTTCACCATTAATAAGTATTGATGATAATAAAGAAATGATATTAATATGCATAAAACTATTATTAATAAAAAATTGTATGCATAATATTAATATTATAACAAAGAATTAGACCAAATAGTACAACTGCTTCTTTTTTTCCTTTACCCTTTTTTTAATACTTATTGCACTAAACCAATAATATTTACAAAGGGCATAAACATGAAAGTGCATATACAAGGGGCCTATTCTGGATTGTGCCCTTTATTTGGGAACTCCATTCTTGGCTAAAACATTTCCAAATGGTATGGAATACAATCAACATCAAAATAAATTGGGTATGTTCTTCCACTATCGATCTCATAAATGCTTTTTTTCCTTTCATAAGCATTCATTCTCTGAATACTCTTCATAGAATGGAAATATTGCAAGAAAGAGTTAGTGAACTTCATATTGTTGCTGAAAATCTAAGAATAAGTGAACAATTGCTTGAGCCAAAGAACATATAGAAACTTTCTTGTTTGAATGTTGTGATGACTTGCCAAATGCTTTCTGGACAAACCATAGAAATGAAGTTTCTCTTCCTTTTGTTAAAGGTCACCACATTTTCCCTCACAAAAGCAAAACTATTACAATGAGCACAGAGGAAATAAAAAATTGCAGAGAAGAAATTGCCAAGATGTCATCAATAACATTACCTAACTTCATTGACTCTGTTGCATCATCCTTATGGGCATTGCAACCCCATACATGGATGCATAGTCTATGACAATTCAAGGAAGTTGCATTTAGAAATCAATTATACCATCCAATAAAATCAGATTTGTGTATACTGGTTAACTCATTTGCTTCGAGCTTCAGCATTTCAAACAAGCACGTGATCAATAGAATGTAAAATATATTTCTGATTAGATTATGAACATAAATATTAAATATCAGTTTTCCTTATAAAGCAGTTGAAACATTAAATGTGTTCCTACCCTTGTGACTTGCATCACATCAAAACCATAAAACCAATTCCCATGGTTCCCAAAGCTTGGAAGCAAGAAGTTGAGTAGGGCCCACAGTTCCTTAAGACTGTTTTGAATTGGGGTACCAGTTAGCAAAATCCTCCGGCGAATACAATACCTATGAAACAACATGAGACATTCTTTAGTAACATTGAATCTCTCATTTCAATTTTGTTCTTCCATAAGAGCTCTCAGTACTGTATATAACCCAAAATTAGTTCAGCCACCACAGAATATTATAACAGAACCCAACAAATTGGATCAAATGCAAGTTTCAAAAATTCCACTCTAGGTACTTTTTTAAATAAGCTTTCTACATAAAGCAATAAAACCTTGATTATTCTATCCATTTAATCAACATAATCTCTCTTGCTGAGAAATCACAATTTTCCCAAGATGCTTTCAGTAGGCACACTCTAGACAAGGTTGAAGTGTAGTGTCTACATCTATACCATTCAAATTTACCTTCTACAATTCTTAGTATAATAAGATAATTTGGGGGAGATATTACATTAGTGACAAAAAAGTATAACCAAGTAGAAATGTTGATATTCCCTCGAGAATTAAAACTAAAACCCTATAGTTATGAAGCCCTTGTGACCTGTACAACTGATATATATAAGTGTGTGTGTGTGTGTTTGTAACTTTGTACATGAGCATGTTTTCTTTTACTACTACAACCAGATGCAAAACCAGTTTTCAACCATATGCACCTTCAGAGTAGCCAATGACTCTTCTAACTCCCTCAAGACTTGGTGAGAAAAAACAATGCAAAGTCATTGAAATTTTTAGTCATTTCATAGTTATAATAAAAAAGTTTAAATGCATATGTTTGCAGACACAAGCCAATAGCAAAGCTCTTCAAAATGAGCATCAGGTTCCACATCACATTCAAGCCAAATATAAAATAAACCATAAGGTTCCATATGCACCTATAAAATAAACCATCCCCAAAACCTTTCGTTTAACAAAATAATCTTGTCAAAATACAATCGTCTACCTGTAATTGTAGTTGTTATTTTCTGTTTACTTGCCTCTGTCCAAAATCATGCATGAAACAATGCTATTTGGTATACAGAATTGGAGATGTTGGAGTTGTCTTTTGACACTATCAACAAAATTTTACAATGGGAAGTATTTTCAATCACATTCCCAAATTCAACATTATACTATGTTCATGTGTCATGCAAAAGATCCATTCTTCAGAAATATCATGCATACTAGAAGTCATCAAATCTGAAGATATGTCCTTCTCCAGATATTATTATTGGTCTTTGTATGATTGGCTATGGAACAAAGGTATTTTTTGCACAAATTGCTGCGATATATAATTTTAGCTAATGCCATTGAAAAGCAGGGTATATTGTTACCTTCTAAGCCACACTTTGATAAGAAAGCTTTCTTTGTTTCACAACTGAAATGGGTTGTACAAAAATCTTGCAAAATTCTACACACAGCTAGTGAGAAGCTAATCCTGCAGCACAGAAGAATATCAAACTGAAGGTCCAGCAGACTCTAAGCATCAAGAAAGGAGTTATTATTAACCTTTTAAGTGTTGTGTTAAAAACTATCTTAACTCGGTGATCTCTCCATAAGTCTTTGTATATTTGAAAAGACTTAGCTTCATTGCTCTCCATTATGTTTGTTTGACCAGTGCCTTCAGTTGTTTGGTGAGAAAAGATATCTCTCTGTTCCCCAATAATTCTTGTGCCCCATTCATATAATACTTCTCTGAAGAAGCCTACAAGATTCCTGTGAAACGTAGTTGCATCTGTGGAGACAAAAGTGCATGCTAAAGATGAAGTGTCCTGCAAATCAAAGGTGATGTGAGTTCTCTTTAAAAAAAAAGGTAAAAATCCATATCTAATGGTAGAAATTATGTTCTACAAATGTTCTGGCTATTAGTTCAAAATGATTATTAGTAATAATGTATCTAGACACTAGACCTACATTACTAGATATGTCCCTTCAGATAGTTGGATCCATGGACTAGATCTAGAAAATTATCAGTACTGGAAAATACTTGTTAACCTTTTAAGTGTTATGTAAAAAACTATCTTAACTCGATGATCTCTCCATAAGTATTTGTAGATTTGAAAGGACTTAGATTCAGTGCTCTCCATTCTGTTTGTTTGACCAGTGCCTTCAGCTGTTTGGTGAGAAAAGATATCTCTCTGTTCCCCAATAATTCTTTTGCCCCATTCATATAATACATCTCTGAAGATGCCTACAAGATGCCTGTGAAACATAGTTGCATCTGTGGAGACAAAATTGTGTGCTAAAGATGAAGTGTCCTGCAAATGAAAGGTGATATGAGTTCTCAATGTGTTCATAGAAAAGAAAATCAAAGGTGATGCAAAACCCTAAAATACTCTAAAAACTACGAAAAACAGTCCTAAAGATGCCCTAAACAGTCCTTTTCCCAAGCCATCCCTTCCTCCCCACTTTAATTACCTTGGCCATCTCTTTTGCTAGCCACAACATGGCTGTAACAACCTATTGGCAGCCCCCATACACTGCTGTTATACCTGCATTTTGTGGCAAAATGCCATTCTTTGACAACCATCTAATACCTGCAATAAAAGTCCACATAAACAGTAAGAAAGGTTAGCAAATACACATCAAACATTGTTGGAAAAAAGGGCTGATTTTTTGAACTGTTTACATGCTAAGATTCATACATATCAGAATTAGGTGAATTGTTTATGTTGCTAGCATTGAAACACTTTGAGTCGTGGTTGTTTTGAAATACTTCGGATGCATTGATTCATTGTCTAAATGCATATTCTTTACTTGCCATTTCACTGCTGTTATAATGTCATAATTCCATATTGCTGGAGTAATAAACTAGTATGCACTTTCTCTTGCTCATTAGTTGTGAATGATCTCATAAATGGTTGGGTGATACTTGGATTACTCACAATTGGAATTATCTATGCAATGGGTTACATGTTTATGATAAACAAATGTTTTGTGAGTGAGATTGATATACTTGTTACACCTACTACATTCATATTCTATCGAGTATGTCTTCTTCATTCTTAGAATTATTGTGTTAAAGGGACTGGTCACTAACTAGGGCATCTATAAAGCATAGTTTGGTTGCTTAAGTGTCTTGTAGTCACGATAACAAAAAGGGCTCTCCCCTTGGAGATCACGACACTCAAAGGTAGTTCAAGAAATGTGACCGAGGTGACATTGGGTCACTTTCCTAATATGTGCTTATCAGACACTAACCTGCTAGTTCATCCAGTAACAGCTAGCAAACTATGGTCAAGTCAGTACTTGAAGCAATTCCAATTTACAGGGATACTATGGTTTTCATTCATAAAGGGGTCTTGGACTTAATTAGATGGAAGTGTTTTAAGTTCCTTTGGACTAGGAAGAGAGAAGGATTTACTTTCGTAAAATGAAAGCCATTGGTAAAACCCAAGGGTAAAGGTGGTTGAGGGATTAAGAATGTTAATCTCTTTGACAAGGCCTTGGCAGCAAAAACCATATGGAGGATTATAACAAATCTAGTGAAGTGGAGGTAGGTATTCGTTCAAAAGTGCATTGACCCTCACTCCTTAGAAGAATGTATCAAAGATGACAAATCCTTTCAAAATGGCTCTATAATCTTGAAGGATTTGGTTTTGGATTTTCCTGTGGTGAGCTAATTGGCTTGTATGAAAGGAGGGAATGGGGACAAAGTCAGGATTGGAGCAGATACATGGGTTGGGAATGGGGTCTTGTATAGACTGCCTCAGGCTTTGATTGTTACATTGCAAAATTAAGGTATTTGTACCTTGAGCTAGGCAGCTGATATCACATCAACTATTTTGACTCTAGCTAGAAAAATGGAGAGGAGCTACCCCTGTTAGAAGTTATAACTTGATACAAGGATATGGGAGGTGTATGTAGGTCAGCTAAAAAATGTCATACCAAACAAGAGGATAACTCTTTAGTCTCTTCTAGTCACCCAGTTATGGGTGCTTATACTTCAATACTGGGATAGAAAGCTTTGAAAATGATAATCAAGGTGAGGAGGTGTGGTGGTGGAAGTTGCAGTGGAAGGTTAAAGCCCAATTAAAAGCTAAAGTTTATATGTGGCTTGTGCTTCAAAACAAATCCTAGACCTGGGGTGTGCTAGAAAAGAGTAGGAGAAATGGCTTGGGGAGATGTACCATATGTGAACTGATCAGTTTTTAGAAACTTCAAAATCTGTCCAAAACCACATAAGGCTAGAATACTAAATCATCTTCAAATTGATAAATCTCTTTACTGGGTTTTTTTTTATGGAGCTAGTAAAGAAAAGGGTTCTATATGTGGTGTTGGAGGATATTTTAACATCACTGGTGATCATTTATTTGTATTTAAAGTAGGCCTTAGCCAGGGCTCTAACAATTATTTAAAGTTGCTGGCTTTGAAGCTCCTCCTGAAACTGGCAGGGGATTAAGATTCAAGACACCTCTCAGCCTGAAAATTTGCTATTGCATCCTATTTTGGAAAATATTAAAGGAATGGCATCTCTTTTTACACACATCATTTCATCATATATTTTGAGAGCTTAGTTCTCAAGCATACGACCATTCAAAGGTTTTCTTGATGATCTAAGACTTAAGCAAATACTGGTCAAATCACAGAGTTTCAAGCAAGCATCATATAGGCTGAAACTCAGCAGTTTGTATTTGTTTAAATTCTCTCTTAAGAAAATGTTTTAGGAAGCATAGTTGTCAGGGTCATATTATTTTCAAATGTATAAAACTCTATGTTTTTGTTGATATATGGTTTCAAATGATCTGTACTTGGTGATGAGAATAGGTGGATCCTGTAGAGGCTCTCTTTTTTGTAATGAGTTGGCTATGAAGACTGTTGGTCTGTAAAGTTTTGGTTTTTCTCATAAAAGTATGATGAGAATTAGCAGGGGATTTGCTTGATCTACAAGTCGATTTTTGTTCAAGGGTACATGGAGTTCTAATGACATGCAATTTCCAACGAGAACAGGTGGAATCATGTAGATCTCATATTTATTGTAATGATGTAGACAAAAAGACTTGTGTCCATTATGAAGTGTTTCTGTCATATATGTATGATTAGAATTAGCAGGGGGTAGGCTAAAATTGGAAGTCAATCCTTGTTTATGGGTTTCATGAAGATAGATCCACTGTCTTTGAATATACTTATGTAAACAAAATGATTTACAAGGATTTATAGAATGTACTAGTTTTATTATACTAATAAAATACTACGACATTTTTTCTGAGGAAAAGAAAACTATTTCCAAGTTAAGGACGTTTATCAATGATGCAAACCATTTAACTTCCTGGTTTCAAGTTTTAAATTTTTCTACAAATGCTAAAACTACAAATTAGGTGAATCTGTTAATTTCTTAGTTTCAAGCTTGAATTTTTTTTCTACAAATGCTTTAGTCTGCTATCAAAAATACTAATATACAATTATCGTAAACCTGTCATTGAAGAGACTTAAACCCTAGTGAAGACATTAAGAACTCCAGCCAGCTACCAATGACATTCCATCAATTTTTGGATTTCAAAAAAATCTCAACGACAAAAACTCAAAATCCTCCACATAAACAAAAGCTTTGATTATAGTTAAAAGTTTGACATAATAAATCCCAAAACACTTTTCTCACAGCAAAAGATTTGTTTGCAGTTAAGGCTCAGTTCATAGAGAGGATTTGTTTGTGGCAGGGAGAGCAAATGGTAGGGGAAGGGTTCCATTCACAATGGGGAGAGGGGCAAAATGCCAGGGAAGGGTTGTATTTGCAGCAAGAAGAGGGACAATTAGCAAGGGAAGGGATTCATTAGCCTAAGGGAGAGCTTGATTTGTAGCTTTCAAAGAGAAAAATTGTAGAGAAAGGGTTTCGATCCTAGTCCTAAGGATGGTATCCATTCAATGTACACCAAAAGGAAAAATGGTGTATCAAGGGTGGAGTTCTCCTGGTATTAATTCAAATTTCAAAGTAGGTGAAATGTCAAAGGAGTTGATAAGAATAAAATTGGAGCAGATCATGAAAAAAGTAGTTGGGAGTTCCATGCTCAAGAGAGAACAAGGAATGATATCAAATACATGGATCCCCTACAGAGAAAAAGAGTAAACAACCAAACTAGTGGTAGTAATAGCTATCTCTATTCTGGAAAGAAGTGAGAGAATAAAATCAGCATGGGAACTTCAGGATACATTTCTTTGTTTTGGAAACATAGATGGTAGAATTTGTTGTGTAGTCTACCCTTACGGATATTGTTATAATTTGCATCTTCTTAGTTTTATTGAAAAATCAGGCCTTTTAGAACATAAATAAATGAATTTAGTAAATAAGTCCACTGACTGTAGTTAAGGTCAAAATGGAAATTGTCCAAACCAAGGAAATATGATCACTAATTATGAAAACATTTTAGCTTGAACATTGCTTCAAAATTCATTCCTTCACGTAAAGCAATTCCATGGGATTTCCCATGAATCTCATTAATTACTCATGATATTGTTGTTTATAATTACAGAGAATATGTAAGATACATTCGGAACTTGAACAATGAAAGAAACTTGTTAATTCATAGAAACCTTCTAATAGCACGTTCAATGGTAAATGACTCATTTGGAATTCTTACAACCTTACTCTTTCCAAGGAGGTAAGAAGTATCTGTAAGCACCATCATTTAAACTGAGGTCAAGGTTGTTAAGAGAAACCAATTATGGCTCATTATTATCCTGGCTTGGTTCACATTCAACTTGATCAATGTCCATGTTCACTGGTAATTCATGTCCAAACATCATAAGCAATACTTTTTCCTGCAAAAATTCAAAAAACCAAAAATTCTACTGTGAGCATCTACTATGAATCTCGGTAGCATCTTTAGCATCCTTGGAAGAACAATGAAGCTTCCATACTTACATTTGAAAAAATACCCAGACATATTGAAATTCAACAACATTGAGTTATTGTGTTTTCTTATAGAAGTGAGATTACTTAGTGTGATCAATACTAGAACAAAATAGGTAGACCAAAATCTAGGCATCAAAGTCAAGACACAAAATTACCAAAGAAAATTCATGATATTCTATTGTTCCTGATAACATGAAACAAACTAACCTTGCCATTGCCCACATCAATCTCTTTCAGATGGCCAGTAAATCTAGCAAAGGATCCTGAAATAACCCTTACTAGAGACCCTACAAGTTCTTTGTTCCCTAATAATTCTTGTGCCCCATTTATATAATACATCTCTTAAGATGCCTACAAGATGCCTGTGAAATGTAGTTTCATCTATGGAGACAAAAGTGTGTTCTAAAGATGAAGTGTCCTGCAAATCAAAGGTGATATGAGTTCTCTGTAAAATAAGCTAAAAATCCATATCTAACGGTAGAAATTGTGTTCTACAAAAAATTTGGCTAGTAGATCAAAATGATTATTAGTAATAGCGTATTTAGACTCTAGACCTACGTTACCATATATGTCCCTTCGGATAGCTGGATCCATGGATCAGATCTAGAAAATTATCAGTACTGGACAATAGCTTCTATTTTATTATATGTTATGTTTTTAGTGTCAATTGACCAGATAAATCTATGATTTAGAAATGTTGTTTTACTGTTGACATTATAGTTGTTTCTTCTTCCATAACGGATAGATTTTATTATTTCAGGTCTGCTATGCTTTTCGTAAAAATTTCTTGACCAAGACTAGAGATCGAAATCAGAAAACCGTCTCTATATGCTGCTCTAGGAACAACAATCTATCTTCTTCCTCGAGCGTCGATTAGTTGGACGGATGGTATGTTATCCTAGCCTCCCCAGGCAAGATCCAAAGTTTATATCCAGTTACCCGGCATTGTTCAACTCCCAACTATAATACATTGGCCATTGACTCTGACCATCAGGTAGGGGACAACCGTTCGAGGCTTGGATTTTGACAAGAGACCAATGAGAGGCTGATTGGAAATAGCAAGGGTGTCCAGTGGAGTTCCTTGGCTGAAAAATGGAGGCCTGTAGCCTTTGTAATTCAAAAATTCATGACCTACGAGGGCCGATTCAAGCTACTATACGGATACCACTTTTGGCTGCTAATCCACCTACGACATAAGAGGTATGTAAATATTCCCTACTTTCTATTGTGTTTTCTTATTCAATTGATGAGCTCAATGACCAAGAAGGAAAATAAACCAAAAACTAGTATCACACATTATGGGTTTATAAAACTAATTGTTAAGGATGCAGGCAATCACAGAGCCATGGGAAGGGCAACAGGATACGCCAGGTAGGTTTAATGAAAACAAAATAGAACCTCTGTGTAATCTCTCAAAACAAGTTATACTCGAGTCTACAAGGAAACATAATATGCAAAAGAAAACGATGGAAGGACATCCAAAGCCCTGACTGAAACAACGAATTTCCTAAAACCACCAGAGCAGATGCTCCCTGGCATTCCTAAAAGCTTCAAAAAAATGCCCAAGACAATCAATTTTCTAACCCTGATATTCCCAAAAAAATTAGTCCCGATACAGAGAAGGAACCAAAGAGAAAAGAAACTCCACAATTGCTAAAAGCAATCGATCTTACAACTGAAATTTCACAATGGAAATACTTTATATAGGGTTTCGAAGGTAGAACCACTAAGATAAATAATGTGAAGCACCTTGGATAGGTCGAGGAGAGCGTTCTCCATGTGCTTAGGAATCGTAAGCTCCAGAACCAGTTGCTCTACAGTGGGCATTCTTCTTTCCGGACTACTCTGATTAGGGTTATTTTGAGTGGAATTCTCCTCTCCTGAAATGATTTTGGCCATCATTGCGTCTTGACTATTAACAATACCTCGGAATTAAAATTAAAATGGTGGACAAGGGAGTAGTTCTATCCATTCATTGTATTGTATGAGAATACGTAGGTTCTATCTAACTATTTTATTGCTTGAAAGCATAGAGCTTTATTTAATCATTTAATGTAGGTTGCAGAATGCAGAACTCTTCCTATGTTTGGTGTGCTGGGAGTCGATCTATTTGGGGGTTAAAGATAAATTCTATATATTTGTTTGTTGAAATATGAGTCAAGCTTTAATATTTAGGAGTTGAATGTTAATATACAATAAATATTGAAGGATGAGCCTTATGTTTTCTTATTGAAAGCTAAGTTTCAATATTTAAAATCCTAGTTGTAATATTTTAAAGAATTGAACTTTATGTTTTGTTTGTTGAGGTTCGAGCGAGCTCATCCCTATACTTTATTTATATGAAAGCTTGATTGCTTAAGAGGAAAGCTCTTTGGTTCTAGTTATTGGGATTTGAGTCTTAAACGTCGAGCTCTACCAAATAAAACTCTAGTAATGGAAATTAAAATGGTGAACTCTTTTGCGAAAGTAAGATGCAAGATAGTATCGAAGTTAATGAATTTTTATACATATATGAATAAGAAAGCATGGTAAGGTTATTCTGTTTAAAGTCACATTCACCTTTAAAAGGTCCCTCTCATAGCCCTAACCACAACAACTCATAGGGAGAAGTACACCAATTCCCTTGTTTTCCTATTCCCTTATTCGAAGACTCTTAATCTGGCCGGTCTTAATCGAATCTGGTTGGCCATGGCGATGGATGGTGTCTTGCTTATCCAAATTCCAATTTTGCTTGCCCGGATATACACTTTTGGTCCAAGATTGTCCCATAGTTTGTTGTATTTATACAGGCTTCAGACTGTGAGCTTAGCTTCAAGATTGGTTGATGTCCATAATACTCTTCTTCTTTATTTATTTCTGGCTTTTTCACTCTTTTCTTATTATGGGCTTCGGCTGGAAAATAAATCTAGCCCAAACAACAAGCCTTACTAGCCTTTGGAACAACTAAAAAGGACACTTATTGCTTAAACAATGGCAAAGCAACAACACAAAAAGCCTTACAAGCCTTTCGAACAACTAAACAAGATCCTTATTTCTTAAACAATGGCAAAGAAACAGCAGAAAAAGGATGGAACTTTCATTG
>LPNX010922445.1:84730-95311 GCA_001517045.1 Pseudotsuga menziesii | reverse complement strand
AGATAATGCTTTATAAACTATTTATGTTTTGTAATTGTTGTACATGTTGACTATTAAAAGAGGAGTGTTAATGTGGAAAAAAATCCATGGCATGTGAAACACTAAATGAACATAATAATGAGCCCATCAAAACGTGCTAAACCACAAATAGTTGAATGAGGCTTGAACCTATAATGGCTGTCATTTTCGTATATTCTTCAGTTGCACGTGAATTTTGTGAAACACGGTTAGTCAAGGAAAGAAAAAAGTGCAAGCCTTGTAGTACTAATGTTTTTCAGAAATCACAAGTTCAACAGCAGTGGTCTAAGTTTCCCAGGAGTCTCTTCCTCCTTCTCATATATTATTCTTGCACCAAGTATAGATTTCTGGTACATAATTTTCCTATTGGCATTTCAAAATTTTCCCTTCCATGAAAGGTATTTTGTAACACAATGGAAAATTATTTGTCCCCACCCTCAAGCACTAAGCGATAGTGAGATTCTCGGTATCTTTCCAGTCTTGAGGGGAGCATTTGTGAATAGGATTAAAAATCACCCCCTAGACAACCTTGTTATTTCGCACAATCATAGTGGACTCATAAAATGTTGTGCCATAAGACAACACTCTGTCTCAAGTCCCCCACCTTGTGCCTCTGATGGACAAGCCCAACGTAAATGAAAATGAGGCCAGAGAGTTGGTGCTAAGGATGTTTTTGGAGGCAAGAGTGGTCCCGGATGCTGATCAACACTATAGAAAAGGTATTGATATGTTATCAAACATATCCATAGCCTCCCCAAAGTAAGCATTATATTGTAGTACTAGGCCTAACTTGGGTGGTCTAGATCTTGCGTTATTAATCTTATAAGGTAGCAATATGGTTCGCATGTTCTTGTACTTATCCTGCACAAATTAAATTATGGGTTATGTTAATTAGGATTAATTCATCAAATACCCTTTGTGACACAAATCCATCTACAATGTTACAATCTACTAAATTTTAACACTGCAAATGGATTTAGAGAGAATCTATCTATAGTGTCAAAATTTAGTAAATTGTAACACTTCATCGCCAAAATTGCAATTTTCCATTGTTGGAGTGACTTAAAAAAATGACTAATTCATATTATTCTAGCTAGTTATTTTTTATGCCGTGACTAAATTAGTCATTTATGTTAGTCATTTTTAACTCTATCACTTATTATTTAGTCATATTTGTTCACCGGTGACTAAATTAGTCGTTAATTTTAGTCGTTTATAGTTGGGTCAATCAAAATTGCTCATATTTAGTAGTAAATCACTTGAAAAACCTGTGGTGACTAGAATTTTTAGTCACCTAGTAGCTAATTCCTCATTTTGTACTAGTGAAACAACTCGCTACATCAGGACTTTTAAGTTATAGGTCAACGGCAAGGACTTATTACATCTTAACAACCTATGTCCATGATAATTTTCGTACATATAACCTTCGGGGTGTATTACATCCGAGTAACATGCGTACCATGCCAGGGCTCTTTTTACACTTAAACAACCCACATGACTTATTACATTCGAGTAGCCTGTGTACCACGCCAGGTCTCATATTTACACTCGAATAACCTGTCTCGGTACTAATTACGTCCAAGGATAACCTACAAGATTCACCAGAACTAAATACATTCGAGGACAACCTACAGGATTGATTATGTACGAGCATCTTGCCTCACCAGGATTTTTCCCGCTCGAACAAACTATCTCATTTTACATGTGATATATTATGCATCTGTTATTTCTAACATAGAAACATATCAAGAGTGATTCCATCCAAGAATAATCTATGAGCTTCACCAAGACCCATTACATCAAAGGACAACCTACAAGACTAATTACGTCTGAGAAACCTATGATCTTCGCCAGGACTTTATACTCATACAACCTGTATCTCTAGCTATGCTAGAACACATCATTCCCTCTTTCTAGGGGTCTCCTTCTATATCACACGATGTCTTCCTTTGAAGAACTCGAACTTCACTCTAGTTAGAGACTTGGTTAACACATCAACTATCTTCTCATCCACTACCATGTACTGGAGCTTCACTACTCCTCTCAACACCATATCCTTGATATAGTGGAACTTGATCTCGATGTACTTTGACTTGTCATGGAACACATGGTTTTCTGGCAATTTCACGCAACTCTGATTGTCACAAAATATACAAGTCACATCCAACTGGAGATCAAACAATTCAAAAAATAGCTTTCATAGCCACACTATTGTTGAAATATTGTAACTTCAAAGGATATTCTAAATGTATTTTACTATTGTAATCTATCAGAGATGTTTTATTCCTCTATCGAGATGTTACTATTGTATTTGGTCACATAGAGTCATGAAGTAAATACCACAAGAGGTTCACTAGCAAAGAAATATCATATCACCTCCATTCATATTGGGGGCTTGAATACTCCTAAAAACCTCAAAAATATATTGCCTCATATTAAGGGGTAAAGGGGGGGGCGGGGGGGGGTTAATTTGACATAGTAATAAAAATATTGGGTGTTTTTTTATTTGGGTGGGTTGAGGAATAACCTCCAAATCGTGAGATGGATTTGTTATCTCCCAAAATAAATTTTTCAATTAGGAGATAAGAAAGTCATTAGATGAAGCATCATTAAATTTTTTAAGAGCCTTTTAGAAGAGATTTGGACTTATATTCTATAAGAGCTCTTGATTCAGCACTTCATTTGTAAAAAAACTCAAAAGACAGGTTTCGGTGGCTAAGGAGTATGCTTTAAAACTATGTAAACCATCGAAAGCACTCGCTTTCAGCAACTAAGACTGCAATTTCGGGGCACTCTAAGCCACCGAAATCGTAGAGCAATTATGCCACTGTTTATCTATATTGATTGTTATGAGATATTAATCAAGAAGATGAAGAACTAAAGAAGGAAAATGACAAGGGTTCAGTTTTGTAAGAAACAAGGAGAGGATTAGATCAGCAGAAGATTACTTCAAGATCACTCTGGCGATGAACAGGAGAAAAAGAACTTCACTTGTCATCAAGAAAGCAGAGAAAAAATACATTTTTGAAATTTTGAAGATGAATTTCAAAACAGAGCTTTCAGTGGCTTAGGTAGGCTTTCATAGTTGTTCTTAGCCACTGAAAGCAAAGCTTTCGGTGGCTTACAGGTTCGAATTTTGGCTCTTTAGCCATCGAAAGTGCAGAACAAGGCAGAGAGGCATTATTTTTTCCCAAATCCCGGTTTTTTGCTTCCAAATGGAAAGATGATGGTTTCTATTAAAAGATAATAATTAAAGGCATATGTATCATCTTTCTGTTTCAGTTTTGAAGCGACAGAGAAGGGAAAAAGATCAAGTCGACTTTCTATTTTGGTCAACATAATTCCCAGTTGTAAAAGGAATATTTCAAGTGACTTGTCATCACCTTCAAGCTTATTGAATAAGTCATATATTGTTGCAGCTGTCGAATATATGAAGAATAGTCATTTTCTCATGAAGAAATGTGTCGTTTTTACTATGCTGAGTCATCATTTTCAAATGATGATTTCTGAGTGACTGGAGAATTATTTTGTAAAACGGGAGGAGGTTTTTGTTTCTAACATGTCATAAGACAAAAACCTCTCTCATTTTTTCTACAGGTGTCACATATTGGGAGAATCAAATCCATATATGAGCCCTAATTTTCAGATCTCATAATTTCCCTGTTTGACATATGTTTTTGAACTACAGATCTAGGGCAAATGAAAATGAATTTCAAAGAACTGAGAGATTTTTTTTCTCAAAAAACACTAATACACAAAAACCTCTTTCGGTTTATACACAGGTGTCATATATTTGGAGGACCAAATCCATCTCTAAGCCCCAGTTTTCAGCAGCTTGGCCCAATTTTTGTGGCAAGAGATGACCTGTCAGTCAAGGTGGCAATTTCAACTTAGCTTTCAGCCTATGAATATATACTGCAGTTGTTGAAGATTATGGAGACCATGAATATCATCATGATAAGGGTTTGAACTTCAAAATAGGATCTTTTCCTATTCTCTTGCAATTGTTTTTTACTGTCTATTTTTAGTAAACAGATCCAGTTTCTTAGGATCTGGAACTATCTTGTAAAGGCTATAAAGCCTAAGACTTCAAAAGAAGTAGAGGTCGATTTTGAGTTCTAAACTATACTACCATTGTGATAAAGATACTCTCTATAATATATTCAGTCTGTAAGCTTCTTTCATTGTTATTTGTCAGATCTTCTTTTACATTTCTGTTCTATGCTTATGAGTGGAATTTTGTTCTTTATCTATGTGCACATAATCCATTGGTAACTGTCATCTTACCATATGATTAGTGAGCAAAGGATCATAAGTAATCATGCTATTTTTATTGGCCCATCATATAAATATGGTTTTTTGTATGTGTTCTGGTTAATAAAGTCAATTTCTTCATCCATATTTATATATTACCTATCTGACAGTAGCTCTTGAAGGCCTTGTTTTGTCTGAATGTACTTAAGACTGTCTTGAGTATACCATTCAGTGAGTTAGATATTCATTTTGATCCAATATTACCCATCATTGAGTGAACCATTGAAAGAATAGTTAAGTTACCAGGCATCTTTGAGCTACATCCTACAACCTAGAAGAGTTTCCTGGAGTGATAACAAATTGGCGTCGTTGCCGGGGAGAGGAGATTGAAGCTCAGCTTCCTTGGGACACGACACAGATCCAGCTTTGATGATAGACAATGCCTGGACATTTACTTGGTTGTAATTTTCTATATGGTGAATCTATTGAAGAACTGTGGCTCTAACAAGGGCTCATACCAGAGCAAATCAAGAGAGGCCACCAACAACACCTGTTGCAGACCCAGAGAAGATCATCAGAAGAGGACGATCTCTACAAAGGAAAACTTCCAAAGCAGCAAGGACATCTAGATCAGGTATCTTAAGAGGTATTGCTTCTTTATCTGTACCTGGAACACCTTCCATTAAGCCTACTTCTATTGAAGCTTCTTGTTCTAAAAAAACTATAGTTGAATCATAGAATCCAAAGGGTGATGAGCCTTCATTATATTCTGCTGTTATAAATTTTTTTCCCGATAATTTTTCTACACATAGTTTAGGGAAATAATTTGAACAATCTACCCTTAAAGAGGGCTGCTCCTCTTCTCTGAAATCTTTGCAAATAGAACCAAAAAAACTCTACTCTTATACTCATACTAGTTTTCCTACAGTAGAGTTTGTTCTTCAAGATTTGTTTGTAGAGGGAGAAGAAAACCTAGCACTGTTGCTAGGGCAGATTTACAAAGACTTCTATTTCCCTGATCCATCCAAATTTAATAATTCTCCACTGGGAAGGATCCAATTGACAGAAGATGAAGGAGCTGAATTTCAAATCCAGGTACCAGTTCATTAGTCTGCTTCATGAACTGTTGTTTTTCTTCATCTACTCTTTCGTGCTTTTCCCTTTGCATGTAAAGAGAATCATTTTTTGCTTTGTATATTCAAAAAACATCATCCTTCTTGTATATATCCATCTTTAGAAGAAGAAGATATGCATACTGCTTATATTGTAGATGTTGATTCAGTACCTATACCTCGGCCCGTTCACAAAGATGATCATTGTATTCAAATCTCCCTTGAATCTAATTAGCCATGTAACCATATAGAGGTCAGAACCGATTCAAACCATGTCCAAAATTCAGCACCCTTGGGCATTACTGTTGAACCTTGTCATCAACCCATTAACATTCATGATTAGTCCTCTACTTTTCAAAATAAAATCAGAATGAAGATGTTCAAGCCTTTAAGGCTGCCCTTTCTTCTTCATCCTTATCCACTTGACTGCTTTGAATATCTTCCCTGATTTTCTGGAGAAAACCAAGTTTCAGCTGAGAGGCACTTAGAATCCTTTGAGGATTTTGTTGACCGATTTTAGATTGTTCATGAAGATGTGATCATGAGATTTTTCTCCAAGTCTTTTATCACAGATGTTGCTGCATGGTTTAAGGGTTTAAGAGCTTATTCTATTGGCTCTTGGATCGAGTTGTCAAATGCATTTTTGAAACATTGGGGTGAGAACAAATCTCTTCATTTGTATCTCGCTGAATTTTATGCTTTGAAAAGAGGGGAGGACGAAGCTTTGTATGTTTTCAATTGAAGGTTTTACAGCAGCTATCATGACATGCCTTTGGAGATCCGACCTAAAGAGGCAGCTTCCATGATATATTATGTTATGAGTTTGCATTCAGAACTTTCCCTTCTTCTGCTAGAAAGAAGGTCTTTATCTCTAAGGACCTTGTTTGAAGATGCTCAAGAGGTGGAGGAAAACATCCATGTTTCTAGAAATATCCAAGAGTAGATTGTCTTTGAAGACCTACATGCACCAGAGAAAAAATATTATCAGTACATTTTATATTCAAAGCAAGAAAGCAGTGAGTATGCAACAAATATGGAACAGCAGCCTGAAGGTGAGTATATGTCAAATTCAGAATCAAATTATTCAGTAGGTGTAGAATACTTTAGATACAAGTGTGAGTTTGTATTTTATGACCAATTTGCAAATCAGGAAGAGCCTATGGTAACCAATGATTGTATAGGAAACTACATGTTTTCAGCTTATCAAAATTCATATGATGTAAAACCTGTTCTATCATCATCTTTTGTGCATTTTTCTAAGGAGGAAGTTACAATGATTGATGATCAATCTCTGGTCACAAGAAAACAAGAAGGTCATCGATTTTCCAACAAAGGAACAGTCATGGATGAGCAAGAGGCTGCCATAAATATGCAGTTGTTTCCCGAGAGTCAACATTTTTTTTATCTTGGTTTGAAAGACCCGGTGGAAACCTTCATGGAATCATACATTTCAGACAACTTGAAAATTTCAGACTTCCTTAGCTTGCCAGTGTTTCCGGGTAAGTATGGTTTCCTAAAAAAATTCTTATCACTGTTGTTACATGTCAAACACCATTTGCTTATCAGTGATAAAGATGAAATTTCTTCAGTATTTAAATTGCTTGGATGGTTGTTATGGAAATCATCCTTTACCTAACCCGAATGCAGAAAAGGTTAGAGTAGAGTAGTGTAGGAAATAAGCTCGATGTCTGAGCATTTCTTTTCTTCTAATTTGCAGTAGAAATATCAGTCATCTTATGTAAATAAAGGTAGGTCTTGAGGATGGTAGTTTTTGAATACGTACAGCAATCAGCTGCACAAGTCTCGAGAATTTTCAGAGATCGGTTGCACAGGCCAAATGAATCCATGCCCAATGGAACAATAGACTAGGTTATGTATTTTGTTTGTCCAGGAAAGGCATCAGATCTGTGGTTCTTGAAACCTCACAGGGAGGCTTTCATCCCCGAGTAGGAACCAGATGTTATCTCCCAAAATAAAATTTTCAATTAGGAGATAAGAAAGTCATTAGATGAAGCATTATTAAATTTTTTAAGAGTTTTTTAGAAGATCTTTGGACTTATATTCTATAAGAGCTCTTGATTCAGCACCTCATTTGTAAAAAATCTCAAAAGAAAGGTTTCAGTGGCTAAGAAGTATGTTTTAAAATTCTGTAAACCACCAAAAGCACTCGCTTTCGGCAACTAAGACTGCAATTTTGGGGCGCTCTAAGCCACCGAAATCACAGAGCAATTATGCCACTGTTTATCTATATTGATTGTTATGAGATATTAATCAAGAATATGAAGAACTAAAGAAGGAAAATGACAAGGGTTCAGTTTTGTAAGAAACGGGGAGAGGATTAGATCAGCAGAAGATTACTTCAAGATCACTCTAGCGATGAACAAGAGCAAAAGAACTTCACTTGTCATCAAGAAAGATGAAACAAAATACATTTTTTCAATTTTGAATATTAGTTTCAAAATAGATCTTTCGATGGCTTAGGCAGGCTTTCATAGTTGTTCTTAGCCACCGAAAGCAGAGTTTTCGGTGGCTTACAGGTTCGAATTTTGGCTCTTTAGCCACCGAAGTGTAAAACAGGGCAGAGAGGCATTATTTTTTCCCAAATCACATTTTTTTGCTTCCAAATGGCAAGAGGATGGTTTCTATTAAAAGATAATAATTAAAGGCATATGTAACATCTTTCTATTTCAGTTTTGAAGCGACAAAGAAGGGAAAAATATCAAGTCGAATTTCTATTTTGGTCAAGATACTGCCCAGCTGTAAAAGGAATATTTCAAGTTCCTTGTCATCACCTTGAAGATTATTGAAGAGGTCAGATATTGCTGCAACTCTCAAAGATATGAAAAACAGTCCTTTGCTCATGAAGAAATGTGGCGTTTTTACTATGTTGAGTCATCATTTTCAAATGATGATTCTGAGCGACTGGAGAATCATTTTGCAAAACAAGATAAGGCTTTTGTTTCTAACACTTCTGAGGACAAAAAACCTCTCTCATTGTTTCTACAGGTGTCACATATTGGGAGAATCAAATCCATATCTGAGCCCTAATTTTCGGATCTCATAACTTACTTGTTTGACACATGTTTTTGAAATACATATCTCAGGAAAATGAAAACGAATTTCAAATAACTGAGAGAGGTTTTTTCTTAAAAACAAATAATACACAAAAACCTCTTTCGGTTTATACGCAAGTGTCATATATTTGGAGAACCAAATCCATCTCTTAGCCCCATTTTTCAGTAGTTTGGCCCAATTTTTGTGGCAAGAGATGACCTGTCAGTCAAGGTGGCAATTTCGACTTAGATTTCAGCCTATGAAGATCTATTGCAAATGTTGAATATTATTAAGGTCATGAATATCATCTTCATTTTTCGGGTACACAGGGTACTCCCAAAAGACCAAACACCTAGAGCAACCACTTCACACAAATGAATCACGAATCAATACACCGATGTTTGTCACGTGGTTAAAACCCTCGAGAGGGAAACAGTCCACGGCCCCAGCCAAATAGCTACCTTGAGCAATTTATTATACAAAAGAAATAAAGTTACATGAGCTTCTCATAATCGATCAACTAGCCAAGGACCCTCCATGCTCTTTAAATAGAGATCATGGACCAATCGAGTGTTAAGCCACAGATCAATGGTAGGTATGATCTAAGAGAAGTTGAAGCGTCATATCACTTTATGTCTAGAACATATTGTTACCATCGAATTAGAATATTTACAAATGCATACTAATGCATACTAAAGAAACACACTTTACCTAACGGATATATTACACAAGTTGATCTTAACTAACTCCTACGTGTCTAAATATCCTAACATCCCCCCTTAAGAACAACTTGAGATAGGATTGAAGGATTTACAAAAGTGACACTATTAGGAGAAGGAAGGAGGCATTAGAGCCTATCCCCCCTTAAGGACACATTCTTGAACTCCTAGCATAGATCGATGTTTAGAAAACTTCGCTTCTGTGAGAGACTTGGTGAAGATGTCTGCAACTTGATCATCTGTAGGGCAATAGAGCATTTCAAGAACACGATCATGAACAAGATTTATGATGAAGTGCATGTGTAGCTCAATTTGTTTTTTGTGTTGATGTAGAAATGGATCTTTGGAAAGCTTGATGGCACTTTGATTGTCGCACCAAAGTGGAGTAGGCTGTTGTTTCTTGAATCCAAACTCTGAAAGGATCTGTCAAAGCCATAAAGCTCCTGACTGGCATTAACTGCGGTTTGATATTCTGCTTCTGCTGAAGAAAGAGAAAGAGCTTGTTGTTTCTTACAATCCCAAGTGACAGGTCCAGATCCCAGACTGAAAACATAACTTGCAGTAAACTTTCGATCATCAGGATTTCTAGCACAATCTGAATCAGTGAAACCAACCAACAAAGGTGTCCCCCCTGTACTGTAATGGATCCCAAACTAAATTGTACCTCGAATATATCAAACTATTCTTTTTGCTGCTTTCTAGTGACTTTCATGAGGTCTTTGTATATAACGGGAAACATGACCAACGACAAAGGAAAGGTCAGGACGGGAATGAGTCAAGTATAAAATACTACCAACAAGCTGATGATATAAGGTGGCATCTACTTCAAGGGAAGTACAATTGGCAGAAAGTTTGACTCCAGACTGGAAGGGAGAAGGGGCTGGTTTACAATCTTCCATGTGGAAGCAACGAAGAAGGTCACAAGATTACTTAGACTGGGAAAGAAAGATTCCTTCTTTGGTTTGCAAGACTTGGAGACCAAGAAAATAATGCAAATGTCTTAAGTCTAACATTTCAAAATTTTGCTTAAGATTGTATTTCACATGGGTTAAAAGTTTAGGGTCACTACCAGTAAGGATAAGATCATCAACATAAAGAATTAGTATGATGAGATAGTTTCCTACTTTCTTGGTATAGGCATTGGGGTCAGAATGGAATCTAGAAAAACCAATGTCAAGGAGAAAGCTATCCATTTTGGCATACCAAGCTCTAGGAGCTTGCTTAAGCTCATATAAGGATTTCTTAAGGAGACAAACAAGGCTAGAGTTATCCTAAACATATCCAGGAGGTTGTTCCATGTAAATTTTCTTCTGTAAATTACCATGTAAAAGGGAAAACTTGACATCTATTTGATGGACTTCCTAGTTATGTAAGGCTGTAAGGGAAAGAACAAGGCAGATGGAGTTCATTTTTGCGACAGGAGA
>LPNX010922445.1:19764-82211 GCA_001517045.1 Pseudotsuga menziesii | reverse complement strand
GTTTACCAAACACAGATTCCAACTTTTCCCAAGCTTTATCAGGTTCATCAATTCCAGATATGTGGAATCGCAAATCAGTAGAGATTGACATCCCAATAAATCCATGATCTTCATCACATCTATTTGCCCATTTTATTTTCTTATCATCATCAGTGGGTTCTGTTTCTTTCCCTGAGGTAATTCTGAAAAGTCCCCTACTTCGTAGAACTTTTTCCATACTAGATTTCCATGAGAAATAGTTAGAACTGGTAAGTAGAATATCACAAGGGGCAGCCATACTGTAAAATAACGACTGAAAAAATAGAAACTAACTGTCTAGATGCAAAGAGCTCAAAAAAATAGGCTGGTTCAAAAAAAAGACACTGAAAACTGATTCTAGATGATGAAGTTATGCTTGATCAAAGAAAATGTTGAAGATGTCCACAATAGTGACATGGCAGATATTAACTTGACCAACTAAAAAAAAACCCTCTTCTTCCCAAGATGAACCTTTGACAATCACTAACAATAAAGTTGTTTTTTAAGTGAATCACTTTTATAAAATAAGTGATGTTTACTTTTACAATAATGTTACTTTTAAATAGTGCGACAATAAATTAAAAAACTTAAGTGACTCACTTTTTATTTTATTTTATTTATGTGAGATGCACTTTTACAATAAAGTAACTTGAAAATAGAAATTGCATGCACTAAAAAATAACTTAATAAAACTTGAACTCAAGACCTATTGAGGAATAAAACAACTTTGAACCAAGTAAACTAAGTTTAAAATGTAAGTAAAAGAATGGAAGAGGAAATGGGTTTTTTTTTTTTACTCTTCTTTCTCGTTTTTCGTGCTTGCCTTTTGTTTATGGCAAAGAGCATATGAAGCCGGGGAAGGCAACAGTCCGAGACTAAAACAATAAAGATCTAATAATAAAACTAATAAAATATGAGAGATTTAAAAAAAAACAAAAAACAAATCTATCACTGTAACATTATACCTTCAAATTTGTCGAAATGGGTGTTTCTATATTAAACGGAAACGGTTTTCGATGAAACGAAAACCACTTCTCAATGGAAATGGTGCTCCAAATGCAATGGAACAGATTCCATAGGCCACAAATGCACAAAAACTCTAGAACCAGAAACCCTTTCAAAGTTTCGGCAACAGCAGTTTCAGATCTTGATCAAAACTGAAAGTGGCTCTTTAGAAACGCTCTGATACCATGTTTAGGTACACAGAGTACTCCCAAAAGACTGAACACCTAGAGCAACCACTTCACACAAATAAATCACATATCAATACACCGATGTTTGTCACGTGGTTAAAACCCTTGAGAGGGGAACAGTCCATGGCCCCAACCAAATAGCTACTTGGAGCAATTTATTATGCAAAAGAAAGAAAGTTACATGAGCTTCTCATAATCGATCAACTAGCCAAGGACCCTCCATGCTCTTTAAATAGAGATCATGGACCAATCAAGTGTTAAGCCACGGATCAATGGTAGGTATGATCTAAGAGAAGTTGAACCGTCGGATCACTTTATGTCTAGAACATTGTGACCGTTGGATTAGAATATTTACAAATGCATACTAAAGAAAAACACTTTACCTAATGGATATATTACACAAGTTGGTCTTAACTAACAACTAAGTGTCTAAATATCCTAACAATGATAAGGGTTTGACCTTCAAAGTATGATCTTTTCCTATTCTCTTGCAACTGTTTTTGACTGTTTATTTTTAGTAAATTAGATCCAGTTTCTTAGGATCTGGAACTATCTTGTAAAGGATATAAATCCTAAGACTTCAGAATAATTAGAGGTCGATTTTGAGTTCTAAACTATACTGTTGTTGTGATAAAGACACTTTCTATAATATATTCAGTCTGTAAGCTTCTTTCATTGTTATTTTCAGATCTTCTTTTACATTTATGTTCTATGCTTATGAGTGGAATTTTGTTCTTTATATATGTTCACATAATCCATTGGTAACTGTCATTTTACCATCTGATTAGTGAGCAAAGGATCATAAGTAATCATACTAGTTCTATTGGCCCATCATATATATATGGTTGTGTGTATGTGTTCTGGTTAATAAAGTCAATTTCTTCATCCATATTTATATATTACTTATCTGACAGTAGCTCTTGAAGGCCTTGTTTTATCTAAATGTACTTAACACTGTCTTGAGTATACCATTCAGTGAGTTAGATATTCATTTTGATCCAATATTACCCATCATTGAGTGGACCATTGAAAAAATAGTTAAGTTACCAGGCATCTTCGAGCTACAACCTAGAAGAGTTTCCTGGCGTGATAACAGAATTCATACCTCCAAATCATGGGCTCAATTAATACCTCCAAATCATGTGTTGGATTCATATTAGTCATAGTTTTTGCTAATAAACAAACTCCAAGTCACGGGCTAAATTCATACCTCCAAATCATGGGATGGATTCATATTAGTCCTAACTTTTGCTAAGGAATAACCTCCAAATGATGGGCTGGATTTATCCCTCCTAATCACTGAACTTATAGTCTTTTTTTTAGAATATTTTCTTAGGTTGGGGTTTAGGTGGTTATTAATATTCAATCAAACCTCAATCCACAACAACCAAGAAAAGTGAGATTAATCTTTATTAGCTCACTAGAACTAAGAAAATTTAGATCAATATTTCTTAACTAATTATTTATTTGAATTTTTTGTATTATTCTTTAACATTTTCACATTACAAGTTAGGAATAATTGTTAGATTCAGTTATATTTGTCACATTCATAAATGTAATTTCAATTCTTATATGCAAGGGATCTATCTTAATATTGTATTAGAACTTACATGAACATAGGTGAAAATCTAAATCCTTATTTACATATCATATTTGTTATCGCTACCATGAAATGGTACCATTTAAGTTTCACCATGTGTGTATATTTATAACTATTGTGTGCTTGAAACTTAACAATGGATATTTTTCCATCTCCTTTAAAGGTTAAAAAATAGATATAACCTAATAAAAAGTAACTAAATGTTGTTAATTCCCTTGATTTCACTGAATAAATGTAGAGGAAGTGGAGGCAATTCATTGCATATTGTGAATTACCTAATCTAAGTTATGTGCATGATCATATGGTGTTACTGGAAAGTAAGAGGCATTTTTCTATGTTCATTTGAGTTCAAACATCAATGATGTTTGTTTTGATAGGAAGGTATAGAAGTCCATCCACGAAAGGGTTTCACTTTTTCATTTTTATGGAATTTAATTTATTAATATTATAGAAAACATGAGCTCTCTATGGCTATAGTTGTATTTACATGATATAAAATCGGTAGCTTGGTAGGTTGTGGTGTGAAACATCTACAATTCTCATCATTTCTAAGAATTTCATTGACTATTAGATCATCAGTATTTTACATTCTTTGTTACATTGATATGTTTATTGGGTTGTATTTTACTCCTCATTACTATTTTGTTGGGTCTTCACTATCCCAAATTAATCAATCGCTCCTACAATCCTGGTGGGATCATTATTAGCATTATACTATTATTTTATTTAGCATCATGTTTTCTTATACTTATATAAAGGGGGTATTAAAAATGGGTTGATAAAAATGGATACCTACAATATATGGTGAAACTAGTGGTTTTCTTAATTGAAAAGATATATTGGGAGGGGGGTTTAACAATACAATTTTAGGAGGCATTTTTCAATATTTAGTGAAATAAGAGATATTCTTTAATATACTATGAATGGTCATGCTATACAAAAAGTTCATTAAGTGAAACCCCCGTGGTAAATACAGGATTGGTCTCATAGAGAATTTTCGAGCATGGAAATATAGGATTGGTCTCATTTCCTAGAGAGAATGATCTTGACAAATACATCAAAGGAGAGATTACATAACTTGAAGAAGATGACACTAAGGAGAATCACGAGCAGGAACTGATTAGGGAAATGAGGATCATCGTTGATTCTATCAAATATCACTTGATTCCTCAAATGTCATCCAAAGAGACCCCGAATGAGATGTATGATGCCCTATCCAGAATGTATGAAGGAAGGAACATCAATAGAAAGATGAATTTGAGAGCTCAATTGAAGAGTACCAAGATGAGCCAAAGAGAATCCATTCAAGACTACTTCACAAGGGTTTGCCAATTCAAGGACCAACTAAAAGCCATTGGATACTCCCTTGATGAAGATGAACTCGTTATGTTTGCTCTCAATAGTCTCACTAGACCTTCGATTCATTCATACAGACTATGTGTTCCAACAACGAAAGCATGAAGTTTGACATTGTATGGGAAGATTGCATCCAAGAGGAGGCTAGAGTAGCCAATATAAAAGCTATACTTAAATAAGATGATCAATCCCTAGCCACCCATACCAAAAATAAATAATTCAATCTAATTTCAAGAAGGAAATCCACAAAGAGTCTCGACCTCCCAAGAGGATCCAAAGGACAATAGGAAACAATCAAAGGAAAGACTACTATAACTTTCAATGTTTCCATTATCACAAGATAGGACACATTGCCAGAAATTTTCCATTGAAAAAAGAAGAATACAAGAAGAACAACAAAATACATCATGCACACCTAGATGAAGAGGAAGAAGAAGAGGAAGAAAGACCTCAAAGAAAACAAGCAGAAGAAGAAGATGCAGAATAGTATGTATTATTCTCTACACTCTCTAGGTCTGTAATACCCCGGTTTCAACCCCAATTGCATTAAATTATAAATGATGTAAATAGCATTGATAAATCATGGTGTGGAGCTCAAGGAAAAGGCCCCACCATGGATTTAGTGTTCTACGTTTCAACAATTAAAATCGATGCTGATGGTTATCATGCTAGTCGATGGCACAATATAATTTTCTACATCATGTAAATATGCAATTAATAAAATACCCACAACTAGCTATGTCAATGCAACATTAAAAAGATGGGGGCATGATTTCATAAGGAATGGGGTTGGGGGTATTCAAACCCTTGAGCCAATGGGGAAAATCCAAATGTCAAAGGGAAAACCCATAAAACTGTCAACTACCCATTTTTTCCTTTGTGCACAGTCATCCAAAAGTGGTTGAGTTAGTTAATGCATGAGGATGGGTAGAGTATGGGAGTGAAATTTGAATTGGGAAGCCACCTATTTTGGGAAAATGTGTTTTTGACTTCTTGGGCAAGAAAATGATTGGAAAGGCATGCCCATCATATTGTTAATCCATCAGTTTTTCTCTCTCATGCAGCTGGAGCTCCTGTGCGTTTCCCTTCACGATTTGGATGATTTCTCCAGTTTTCCCATGGTTGGAAATTCATTTTAGGTCTTGCTAAATGTATGTGCAGCTGGGAAGTCATTTTTTGGGGGTTGTTGAGTGTATGTGTAATTGGGAAAACCCGTTTTTGGTGTTGTTGATTCAAGACATAGCAGAGATTTACGTTTTGGGGGTTTGAGAGGGTGTTTTCCCTTTCCTCGTGCAACTGGGATTTACTGAGCGTTTCCCTCCCAAATTTCTGCATTTTCTTCATTATTATCCAAACTAGAAACTCGTTTTTTTTATAAAGCCCAGTAGCTTGGAATATATATCCACGTTTGGGTATGAATGGAGGTCATTTTTGCCTCTATGAAGCCATTGGACTTTTTCTAAAACAATTTGATCACTTGGATCATTTTTCCCCATTTGTCATTTTCGATTTTGGGTTTCAGGGCATTTTTGTCCATACCCAAAACTTGTATTTTGTTTTGCAATGCATCCATGTGTTGGATTGGCTGGGTAAGTCCAAGAACCCATTTGTTATTGGGCTGACTATGTTTGGATGTGATTATTGGCTTGGCATTGGGTGTATAGTCTTGTTGTGTGTGAGTCTGTGTCCCCTAGTTCCTTGTGGGAATCATGCTTAGCTCGAGGGTGGTAGTGATGCTGAGAGATTAAGGAGCACACTGGCGTATGGTTGGGTGGAACATTGTAGCGACATAGTTAGTTGCATGGAATCTTCTTCTCGAGATAAGTATTCTAATATTTAACTTTGAAATTGTATTTGCTTCGTAAATTATCATGAACACATTGAATGCTTGAACATGATGAATGTTTCTTGTTTTATGTGTATGAACATCAAGAATGTGTTGAATGATGTTGCTTCCACTGTGTAGATTGCATTGTGCATTTGTATTTGTTTTATGTTCAATGCATTTTTATTGTTTATGTTCATGGGGCTTAGATTGCCCGATTAAATGATAGCAGTTCCATTAGGTCGTGTCCTCTTGGGTGGGAGGGGACGTGACAGGGTCTGTGATTCCTGGAGAAGATACATGTCTTATTGATAGTGGTGCTTCAAAACACATGACAAGACAAAATAAAACTCTGTCAAAACTTGAAGGGAAGAACTCTCCTAAGAAAGTATCATTAGAATATGATTATTAATATCCTATCAAAGGTATTGGTGAAGCAAGTTACAAGCTTGATTCTGGAACCCCCATGAAGATGAAGGAAGTCTTATATGTACCAATTTTGAAGAAGAAATTACTTTCTATCTCAGCACTAGATAAGAAAGGATATAGGGTTGCATTTATAGATGGACAAGTACTTATGTGGCCCAAAGGAAAATCAATTGAAGATGCAGTTGGAATTGGTGAAGAAGAAGAAGGATTATATAAACTCAAGGGCCATTCAAAAACATCCCTTGTTCATGAGACCACTAGCCCAAGTGAACTATGGCTTAGGAGGCTTTCTCACATCAACTACAAAGCACTACCCCATGTGAGCAAATTAGTAACAGGTTTACCATATTTGAAGATCGATCATGAAGGAACTTTCAAAGGATGTGAGAGCGGAAAGAATACCAAGAATCAATTTTCAAAGAGTGAAACAAATACTAAAGGTACATTGGAATTAATTCCTTTAGATGTATGTGGTCCATTTCCCTCCACATATTTGAGTGGTTATGAAAATTATGTTACATTTATTGATGACTATTTAAGAAAGGCATGGATATATTTCTTGAAAACAAAGGAGAAAGTATTCGAAAAATTCAAGGAATTCAAATCCTTGATAGAGAATCATTCAGAAAGAAGAATCAAGACACTCAGAACAGACAATGGTGGAGAATATACTTCAAAATAGTTTGAAGTCTTTTGTAAATAAGTTGGAATCAAGAGGGAACTAACCACTCCCTCAAATACTCAACAAATGGTGTTGCAGAAAGAAACAATAGGCCCGTTATGGAAGCAGTGAAGACAATGATACATGATCAAGATCTTCCTACACATCTATGGGCTGAAGCAGCAAGAACAACAGTTTATGTACATAATATATTATCCCATAGTTCCCTTGGAATCAAGAATACAGAAGAAATGTTCACAGGAAAGAAGCCTGAAGTAAGCCACCTTAAGATATTTGGTTGCCCAGTATATGTTCACATACCAAAAGAAAAGAGAACTGCATTGGACCCTTCCGTAAAGAAGGAATATTTGTTGGATATTGTGAAGTCTCCAAAGCCTTCAAAATATACATTCCAGGATTCTATCACATGGAAATTAGTAGGGATGTCACATTTGGCGAAGAAGAAACCCTCAAGAGATCCAGAAATTCTCAGCATGAATAAGTATATGAAGAATATGTACCTCCCATAAATATAGAAGTTGTACCCTCCCCTGAAGAAGAAACATTAGAGGACCATGATATGCTAGAACCTCAAGACCCCCTACTATGAATATATTACGAAAAAAGAAATTGTGCTTGGGTAAGAGAAATTATACAAGAAGCAGAGAAGTATGGAGCTCCAGTTGAAGGCTCCACAAGAGTAAGCAAGAGATCAAATCCATTTTCCAGTTATGTAGCTTTGATGTGTGATCTTGTAAATCAAGAACCTACCGGATATGAAGAAGTTGTACATAATAAAGAATGGGTAGGAGAAATGACAGAAGAATACCAATAAATAATGAAGAATGATGTTTGGGATATAGTTCCCAAACCAAAAGGAAAGAGTGTGGTATCTTCCAAGTGGATCTACAAGATAAAGCATGCAGATGATGGAAGTATTGAGAAATACAAGGCAAGGTTTATGGCTAGAGGATTCTCTCAGAAAGAGTGTATTGATTATGAAGATACATTTGTGCCAATAGCAAGGTACACTTTCATTAGAACCATCATGGACCTTGCATCCATGATGAAGTGGAGTTTACACCAGATGGATGTGAAGACAACTTTCCTAAATGGTGTTATTGAGGAAGAAGTGTACATAGAACGGACTCATAAAGTAAAGCCTACCCTAACCTTTACTTTAAGGTTATGGATAATGAACCTGTCATATTATTGTTGTATGTGGATGACTTATTTCTAACAGGAAATTAGAAACATATTGTAGAGTGCAAGAAGAAGCTCGCTGAAGAATTTGATATGAAAGACCTTGGATTAATGCATTATTTTCTAGGTCTAGAAGTATGGCAGATCCCAAAAGGAATATTTCTCAACCAGGGAAAGTATGCTGTGGAAATATTAATAAGATTTGATATGTTGGATTGTAAATCCATGACCGCACCCATGGATACCAACCTGAAGTTGTTATCTGGTGAATCATCAGAGTTAGTGGATGTGACTCAGTACAGACAAATTATTAGGTCATTGATGTATCTGGCGAATACCAGGCCATATATATGCTTTGTTGTGAACACCCTGAGTCGGTATCTAGTTAAACCTAGACATGTTCACCTGATAGTTGCAAAGCATGTGATGAGGTACCTAAAAGGTATGATAGAATTTGGTCTATACTATATTGGAGATCATGACTAGAGACTATATGGTTATACATATGCATATTGGGATGGAAGTGACTCAGACAGGAATACCACCTCAGGTGGATGTTATTGTCTGGGATCCACCATGATCTCATGGTTTAGCAGGAAGCAGTCCAGTGTTGCTCTCAGCACAACTGAAGTAGAGTATATAGTAGCTTGTTCTGCTAGTTGTGAAGGCATATGGCTTCAAAAGTTGATGTCAGATCTATTTGACCTCGACTTGGATACCACATTGATTCTATGTGACAACCAGAGTTGTATAAAGATGACAGAGAGCCCAGTGTTCCATGAGAAATCAAAGAACATAGAAATACAGTATTTTTACATACGGGATATGGTACAGAAGGGAGCTATAAATCTCTAGTATGCGAGCACCAATGAGCAAGTTGTTGATGTGTTGACCAAGCATTTGTCTCAAGTAAAGTTTGAATACTTCCATTTCAAGCTTGGTGTTGTTCAAAAAGACCTTCCTCGTAAGGAGGAACAATGATGATGATTTTGTAGACCATCCTCGAAAGGGGGAGCAGGTTGATGATTTTGCAGACCCTCCTCGAAAGGGGGAGTGGGTTAAATGATGTTGCAGACCCTCCTCAAAAGGGGGATCAAGTTGATGATGATGCAGTGGGATTGTATCATCCCTAGACATTAGTCCTAAAGTGATCCATAGACTTTTATCTCCGTGAGGTAGTAGGATTTCATCATCCTTGGACTTATGTCCTAAAGTGATAGGGACTGATCAATTTGGCATAAAGTGCAGTTATCACTTGAGTTATTTTTCAACTACCATAAAGTGCAGCTATCACTTGAGCTATTTTTCATTTCTTTATAATTATTATTAGGAATTTTGAACAACACCTATAGAATCAATTTGGATATTACACGTGTCTCATTCTCGTCCATAGATGACCCCTTCTTCAAGCCAATCTCTCTCTCATGATATTCCTTTGCATGTCTGAAGAATGTGTCAAATACTGATTTAAATTTTTATATTAAATTTATTCAAAATGAAATTGTGCTAGGTGTCAATCCATAGAAACTTGATTTAAATCTTTAAAGAGTATATGTGAGGGGAAATTATCTCGAAATAGATCTACACAAATACCAATTTAAATTATTCTATTAAATCTTTTTGAAATAGATTTGTCTTTGTTATTGATAATGGAATACTTGTTTGATTTGTTTTCTTTTATATGGAATTTAATTGAAACGGAATCAATCTGGATGTAGATCCATAAAAGTTTGGGTTTATATTTTATTGTATATCTCTTGGCCACTCGAATACAATTAATCAAAGGAGATCTTGAATTCATGAACCTTACTCCACATTTAGTTATCTAAGAGTTTATTTAATAGTTATCCAATATAACAATGATTAAAGTTGAACTTAGAAATCATTGGAGTTAATGCTAATAGTTGTATATAATAGTTAATTTTAAAAGTCAATATATATGAGTAATTAAACTTCAAGTAAAAGTCATTATCGGAGTGGAAATTGAGGTAATAGTTATATCATCAATGGAGTTAAGCCTCCAGCCATCCTAGCAGAAGGCCTAACCCCAGAGGACTCAAGGCTCGAACCCGTGACCTCCCCCCGAACCGCACGTCTTACCAACTGAGCTAACCCTTGGGGCTACTCACGAAAGTGTACTTATTAAATGTTAACTAACCTATTTTTTAATATTTTTGAAAATGTCAATTATGAATTTTGGAGGACGTCCATAGAATAAATCTTGAATGATTACTTGTCTCATTCACGTCCATAGATAAATAAACAATAGATGATAACCCACCCTAAAATTCTGAAATATATAAACTTATCGACCTAATCAACCATATTATTATAATTAATAAAACTTACTAATCAATATGACAATTAACCATTTAAAAACAAATAATAAATTTTAACATTTCAAATATATATAATTTAAAAAATAAAATTACTAATCAAATATATATAACTTACTAATCAATATAATGTAATTTCTGAAAAAATGTAATTTTAACTTTTACATTTAAAAAAATAAAATTATATCTGAACAAATGTAAAAAAATGTAATTTTAACTTTTACATTTAAAAAAATAAAATTATATCTGAACAAATGTAATTTCTAGACTTATAGTTGAGAATTGAAATAAACTTAATATATAAAAAGGTATGATGGCCATGTGAAAATGTGGAAGAATTGAATGTTGTTCCAAATTCAAATTGCCAACATAAGCTTCTTGTTCCAATATGAAATTGCTCCTTTTACGTTCTAATAACATATTGAATTTTTATTTTTAAATTGAAAAATCATAAATCATAAATAAATCATAATAATGACTCAATATTATCTTAAAATTTTGAAAAATATAATATTTAAATTTACAATAAATATTAAATGTTTTATAAATAATTTCTTAATTAATACATAGCAAAAATCTACACGTCTAATCCAACTAAATTTTCACATCATTCACCACAAAATATCTTATCCCACCTCTGAGTGAAGGCAAAGTGTAAAACTATTTGTGGCAGGGGATTAAAAATTCCTAAAATTATTACAAGAAAATTCAATGGAAGCGGCTGCACGTGTTTGACGGGATAGTTGTACTTGTTCTTAACGGTCTATTCTTGCTCGCCGTCAAAGCTACAAAGTTTGCCATGAATGAATGGTGAAACTTATTTACCTATCAAAGTCTTAGTTTCTTCTGAGGTATATGGGGTGGGCGAGCCGTTGGATTTTGACAGAAGTTCGATGGTTAAATAAGTTTCGTTTGTGTATAAATTATTTTTTAAATATAAAAAATTAATTTAAGAGCAAAGTTGTATTAATAATAATAATAAAGATTTACAAAATAGTAATATTTGGGTCATTGTTAATAGATAATTACAAGATGAAAGCTATAAAAAAAAAATAATCAGAAAATATATTTTAATTAATTTGTCATTATAAAAAGTAAATGGCATTTATTTATCATATAATTTATTAAGTATTTTCTCAATTAATTATGGGTTTATACCAATGATATGATATACTTTAAAGTTAGCTTAAGAAATACTCTAAAATGACTAAGATATTTTACTTTGATTCACAAAAGAGTGCAAATGCATAAATAATTATGACAAAGAAAACCAATATAGATTTTTTTTTTTAAAGATAGATGTTTTATGAATTTTATTAATAAAGTATATCACTTTCAAGTGGAATTTTGGTTTAACTCAATACATGTTTATCCTTATAATCTTGGATTTTTATTCCTAAGTTATATTTGCAATACAATGTTTTTTACCTAAAGGATAAAATAAATAAATTAATAGTGAAAAATAATTTATAAAACATTGTAACATAAAAAATGCAATACAATGTTTTTTACCTAAAGGATAAAATAAATTAATTAATAGTGAAAAATAATTTATAAAACATTGTAACATAAAAAATGCAATACAATGTTTTTTACCTAAAGAATAAAATTAATTAATTAATAGTGAAAAATAATTTATAAAACATTTTAACATAAAAAATGAGGATAAAATAAATTAATAGTGAAAAATAATCTATAGTAATAATATGTAATCCTATTTTATAGTTTTATTTCCACTTGTATTATAATATTCAAATTGCATTATGATATTAAAAAAATTATTAACATTTCATAATTTATATTTTCTCATTTAAGGTTACCATGTCATTTAGCTTTATAATAATAAAAAATAATAATAATAATAAAATACTTTACTTTAGTATTATCAAAATAAATTTAAGTGTACTGGTTAATATTATCTTAATGAATAATTTTGATTTTTATTGTTATATTTATATTTTTGTTAAATAAATCTTTATATAAATAATATTAAAAAATCATAAATATAATATATAGTAATTATTTAATATAATTAAAATTTGTATTACAAATTTATCTATTAAAAAATTATATAACATAATATTTGAAAAAAGTTTCTTTTAAACATTGAATTGAATCGTTCTTATATAAATATTGAAGGTTAGATAATTCAATTACCCACACTCTCCATGTTCTTATCTTTTAAATAAAAATGTAGGCACTTAGGTAGAAATTTGCTTTACACATTTTTTAGTAAGTATATATAATTTCACAAATGTTTTGTTTCTTCTTAAATATGGTATACTTTAGACAAATTAAAAACTAACATAACCTAGTGTCCTACCTAAAATTTGCTTTATACAATTTATTTTTAGTAAGTATATATAATTTCACAAATGTTTTGTTTCTTCCTAAATATGGTATACTTTAGACAAATTAAAAACTAACATAACCTAGTGTTCATATATGAAGATGGTCCCTAAAAACATTGCAATAAGACCATGCTAGCGGAAAAAAAACAATGTGCATGTGTTCTTGGAGGCTTGCAAGCGCTTCTGGCTCAACATTGTTGAACCACCACATTTGCAAATACAATAGGAGTGCGTGTGTGTTTCTAGTACTTTTGTTTTGCTAGCACATGTGCATTAAGAATGGGCATGTGTTCCTAATAAACACAAAAAGGGTCACAAAGTTGTTCATTGTTAAACAATCTTGTGGCTAATAAGGGGACAAAAACACCCTTACAAAATGTGTGAGTGTAAGGGCGGGGTCAACTCAACCATCCAACAAAGGACAGGGGCTGATTCAAACTTATAGCCTACATAAGTAACATTATTTTATTGTTTTTCATTGTTTTTATTGTTTATTAATTTTTTAATTATTTCAAAATTCTAAGACAATGATTTTTTAATTTCCAAACCATACAAAATCTACATGTAATGGAATCCAATGAGAACCAACAACCAAAACAAAACATTAACCTGAAATCCAATGAGGAACAACAAGCACAAGAAAATGTCAATCCGAATCCAAATCACACTACAACAAATCCTATACTTCATATACATAATTATATATAGTTATGTAAATTTACACTTACGTTTCATATTATATATTTATAATTCATTAATTCATTTATTTAGTAAAGAGAATTGATCATAGGAATCTTCATATGTTTCAAGGAGGTGTGCTACAATATCTATGTATGAAACACAATCATGATCATGACAACCCACAATTTTTTTGTGTTCACAAACATGTTGATTAAAAAAGAATGGAATAAGCATATGAAATTGAAAATTGGGGTTAGGTGGTTTAGTGGTTAATGGAATAGAGATTATACTAGGTTAAGGGGTTAATGTCATCCATTGAATTTGCACAATGAGCAGTGAAGGGGGGAAACATTGAGATTTCTTCAAACTATGACTGTATGCATTGAAATTGACATGGTCAGACTGGACACGTTCCTTGACGATATGGGAGGGTTTTAAGACTCATGGATTACTAATATCACCACATATTCTTTGAAATCTTCCACACTTCCATCAATGTTCATCATTCATGTCTCATTGTCATAATTGGGCATTCCCATCTACAGAAGATTTGTAGGAACTCTCTTGAAATGTCATGGAACTTCTGAAACTACCACCACCAATGTCATCCATCGACCCCACATAGTGAGCAATGAATGGGTTCGACATTGACATTTTCTTCAAAATGTGCCAGTATGCATTGAAATTTTACATGGTTAGACTAGGTGCATGCCTTGATGATATGGGATGGTTTTGACACCCAATGACATCATCATCATCGTCGTCGTCATCGTCATGATCGTGGTTTCAATTTCTATCATCATTTTCATCATATTCATTATCACCCAATTTGTCCATCCATGCCAACAAAGATCAAACATGACATACCAAAACATAATGAAGATGTCAATTTCCATGTCTTTTCCTTTTTCTTCCTTTATTCAAGACGATTAAACCATGATTTTATTTACTTAATACATCCCCAAAGAATTTTATAGGGTCCAACATGCAAGTGGTTTAACAGTTAATTTCTTAGGGATATATTGGGTTAAGGGATTAATGGCGTCCATCAACCTTGCACAATGAGCATTGAATGAGGCCAATGTAGATATTTCTTCAAAATGTGACTGTATTGACCCGGTTAGAATATACACATGCCCCAATGGTATGGGATGATTTTAAGACTCATGGATGTTTGATATCCCCACATAATCTAGAATATCATCCATGTTTCCAACAACATTCATTATGCACATCTCATTTCCATCATTTTTCATTCCCATGTATAGAATATTTATCATAACTCTCTTTTAATGTCATGGGACTTCCAACACACCCATCACCATTGCCATTTTTCCACCCTAAACAATGAGTAGTGAATGCGGCCAATGTTGAAATTTCTTCATAATGTGCTTGTATGCATTGAAATTTTACATGGTTAGACTAGGCACATGCCTTGATAGTATGGGAGGGTTTTAAGACTCAAGGACATCATCATCATCATCTCCATAATCATGGTTTTAATTTCCATCATCATCATCATATTCATCATGGCCCAATCTGTCCATCCATGCTAACCAACATCATGTTGAATGTAGTTGTCATTGATGTCAAAGGAGTTCAATAATGACAAAGGAATAACCAAGGACATGATGTTAGGGAAAACTCTATGTAATGACAAAGGAATAACCTAGGACATGATTACATGGCATGTAGGATGAAGTTGGCATAGATGAAATCAACATGTTGTCCCCCAATGTTCTGGATGCTTCACCTTCCAAGTTTGATGAAAGTAAGAATCCACCTTAGTTGACCTAAGGTTTTGAAAAATTGTCCAAGAGTTAGCACAGATGTTCATAAGGATATTTTCAACTACCCACCAAATGCATTATTTGTGTAAATTAATTCATCAAATAGCATGGGTCTTTTCCTTGGTGATATGTCTATCTATCCACAGCTTTTAGTTTTCTTTCAGGTGGTCAAATGTGCAAGAAATTAACCTGCCAAAATTTAGAAAAAGTGTATTTTCTTGTAAAATAAAATATTCCTAAGTGTCAAATACAAAAGGAGGGGCCATCTGGAAATGCACACCAGAGGATGCCTGTGTGTCAATAAATTCATCAGAGGATATCAATCTACTCCTTGATGATTTGGCCATCTAGGTATGGTCTTCGTTTCTCATCTAGAGGTCAGATGCGTGAATGCTACTCCTACCAAGCTAGTGAAAAATCATATTATTATTAATAAGAATTATGCCTACAATGAGAATGCAGTTTGCAGGCCTATATTTCAACTTTTTCGAAACTACTTCCGCGATTCATCTCCCGCAAAACTTCTTCTGCAATTACAGATTGCAGATTGCGAGCCACAATCCGCAATCCGCAATCACACAATTGCAGAAGGAAGGAGTTCCCACATATTTCAGAAAGACCGTTCAGGAAGGCTAATTGTGGAAAGATAAATGTAGAAAGGTCGTTTCAAAAAGGTAATTGTGGAAGCGGAAAGACAGGTTGCGGAAAGGAAATTGTAGAAGGATTTCTGTTGTGAAAAGGTCGTTGCATAAAGGCAATTACGGAAGGATTTCTATTGTGGAAAGGTCATTGTGGAAAGGAAATTGTAGAAGTATTTATGCCTGCACAATGTATTTAAATGCCCGCACAGGATTGTGAAGTATACATTCACAAGGTGAAGAATACCTGCACAAGGAAGCAATGGAGTTCATGTCTACCTCTACAAAGGAAATGCTGATGTAGATATCAACAAAATAAAGGATGACATGAAATCTACAAGTAGTGAAGAAACTGGTTGTAAATTAAACACGGAAGAAGGGTGATAAAACGTTTCACCAGATCTATTATTAAACAAAATCGAAAATGCAAATGTGGTTTTATTATTAATAAACTAATAAATAAACAGAGAAGTTTATGATTGATGAAAAGGCATGAAAAACAGTGTATAAAGCGTGACTGTCAAAGAAGAGTATATTATTAACTAAGTTGAGTATAAACAAAAAGTTAATTAGTGAAAGGGTGTGATAATGAAAAGACATGTTCTAGAATTAAGAGGCGTGATAAAATTGGAAGGACACATTTATTGAAAGGGTGTGATGCTATAAATTAGATTTAAACATAAGCTCGTTTTGAAGTAAGGGTGTCTTTACAGTCTGGATCCATGTAGATATGGAAGTTTGATTAAAACATATTAGGGTGGTAGGGTGGTGTTAGGGCAGGTTACAGCAAGGATAATTTTAGGGGCGAAATTTAGCCCATGGGCTATTTTCCCGTGTTTTTCTTCAAAATAAGATTTTGCATTTTGCATTTTTTGAAGCCCTTTTTTGCCCAATTTTGATGGGGTAAAAAATTTTCACCCTAAAAATCGCCAAATTATTATATAAACGATATAAAATCCTTGGAAATTAAAATATTTTTTGAAAAATATAGCCAAACATTTTATAGCTGGTATTTTAAGAATTGTTAAGATTTGCCAACATTTTTACACTTTTAAATAAGTATGGTTCCTTAAAATCATCCTTGGGCTACAGGCCTACAAGGGGGTTGTAGCCTCCTTCTAGTAGAAGCTGGTAAATAAGGGTGTCGTAGCATCCTGTTAGTTGTAACTGAAAAACCAGGGGTTCGTAGCCTCCTTCCAATGGTAGCTGGTAAATAGGGTGTCATAGCATCCTTTCGGTAGCAGCTGATAAAACCAGGGGGTCATATCCTCCTTCCACTAGTAGCTGGTAAATTGGGTTTTGTAGCATCCTTTCAGTAGAAACTGATAAAACCAGGGGGTCATAGCCTCCTTCCATTGGTAGATGCTAAATAGGGTGTCGTAGCATCCTTTTAGTAGCAACTGATAAAAGTAGGGGTCCGTAGCCTCCTTCCATTAGTAGCTGGTAAATAGGGTGTCGTAGCATCCTTTCAGTAGCAATTGATAAAAGCAGGGGGTTGTAGCCTCCTTCCAGTAGTTGTTGGTAAATAGGGTGTTGTAACATCCTGTCAGTTGTAGATGACAAAACTATTGTAAATATAATTTTGCGGTAATAGAAAGTGTTGGTGGTTTTCCCAATTGGACTTCCACGATAAAAGTTGTGTTCCTTGTGTCTTGTTGATCATGTGTGTTAATGAATAAGTTAAAAGTGGTTTTAATTCTTAAAAGTTATCAATACTTATTCACCCCCCCCCACCCACCTCTTAGTGTTATCCAATATTCCAACAATTGGTATCAGAGTAGGATCCTTCACTATAGCCTAAACCATTGGAAGGAAGATCCTAATTAAAAACACTATGGATCAACAAGAATGGATTGATTCCAATAGATCTCCAGTACTTAATGAAGAAAAATATGAACAATGGAGCATAAGAATGAGAGTATACTTGTAGTCATTAGGATGTGGTGTATGGAATGCAGTGATATCTGATTACATCACACCAAAAAGAATAAGGACTACATCTCAGATAAATTCCAAGAAAAATAAATCAAAGGAAATGGAGGCCATGCTTGATGGATTACCTCAACCCATCAAAAAGAATATAGGACAATGTATCTCAGCTAAGGAATTCTAGTTCAAATTGAAGAAGCTTTATTTAGTTAAAGAGATGGAAGAAGCAAGCCGTACTGTTTCAAAAGATGAATATGAAGAATCAAGTAAAGATGAAGGTTCTAAACATGAATTATATGGAGAGGTGGACCTAGAGGCTAAACTCATATATCCTCTTGAGGAAATTGAAAAATGTATAAGAAGGAAAATATATTTGAAAGGACAATTGTCAAAATAGCAAGAAGATCTAAAGTCAAAATAAGAGGAATTCAAGACCCTCAAGAAGAGTTGCACCATTCAAAAAAACAAGTGATGGCTAGAATGAAAGAGGACTAGAGCTTGAAACAAGAAGTTTTGAATTCAAGGAAGAAGTAAAGAAGCAAAAAGATCAGTTGACTATTAGTGAGAATTTCAAGGAAAGTATTGAAGAACTTAATAAATTCCCCAGCTTACAAAGATTCCCCAGGGATAAAATAGGTCTTGGATATGATCAAGAACATGTCATTAAAGGATCAAGCTCCATCACTCAAAAGGATGTTGAAAAGGTTAAACGTTAGGATGATGCCTCAAAAGATATATCCAGGCAGCAGAAGAATCACAAGGGAATGAATTCCAGTCATCAGAATTATGCTCATCTTCCCAAGATGACAAATTTTAGAAGACATGCCAATGAAAAGAGTCATTACAAGTAGAAAAACTAGAGATTCTCCAAATATAAAGGAACATTCTATGGATATTGTCATTATTGTCACAAGTTTGGTCATAAGGTTGATGATTGTAGAATCAAAGAAGAAGATCAAGGTCTGAAAAGGAAAGAAGACACTAACATCTCAAATGGTGAAAGACTTATTATATGTTTCACATGTCACAATGTTGGAAACTTTGCAAAACATTACAAGAACAGTACACGTAGACTCTCTAAGGAGATCCAGGAAAATGTATGGAAGTTGAAAATCAAGAGATAAAGAAATGAAAAACCAGTAAGTAGAGTACCTCATGGAAATATGTGGAATAAAGTTAGATGAAACAAAAATTCCAAGCATAATAAGAATGGCATCCATTATGTTGGAAAGCAATATGAATATGTAAAAGAATATACCGATGGAGATGAAGATGATGAAGAAGAATATAGTGATGATGGTGGATGTCTCTTCTAAAACCTCTCATGACCTAGAAAAGAACCCTGAAATGAGCATTAGAGGATGTTATATAGTTGTAGGTGTTAAATAACAAGCCTAATGTGGTGTTAATAAGAAAGAAAAATAGGACGAAAAACTAGGAGCTAAAACGGAATCCCACTATGTCATAGATATAGAAGTAACATTGGATGAAAAACATGGCGCTAAGCTAGAAGCCAATTTTGATGTTGTTTTGGACACCAAAGTAGAATCCAAACTAGTGGCCAATAGAGAATCAAAATTAGATACTAAATGAGAATCCAAATGCGGTGTTCATGAGGAAGCAAAACAAGAAGAAATCTAAGGAGATAAACGAGAAGCTAAATGTGGTGTAGGCATGGGAGTAAAAATGGACGATAATTTTTGCACTAAACTGTTAGCAAAACATGGTGCTAATGTGGAAGTCAATAGAGATGCAAAACTAGGCATTAAAAGGGATGCAACATTTGGCTCTAATGATGAAGCTAAACATGGCATTTCTATGGTAGCAAAATAAGGACGTTACTTTGTATGCAAAACATGGCACTACATAGGAGGAAAAATATGGTGCAATGATATAAGAAATATTTGATGCCATTTTGGTAGCAAAACATGATGCAAAAAATGAAGCAAAAATTGGTGGAAATTTGGAAGCCAAAATTGACAAATATTTGGAAGTAAAACCTAGTACAAAATGGGATGTTATAGTTAATAGCACAAATGGATGCAATATTGGATGTTAATTTGGATGCAAATACGGAGTGAACATAGACGCAAACATAGATGATAACATGGTGTTATTAAGGATGCAAATATGGTGCCAACGGGGACATTTTTTAGGAAGAAAAAACAAACGCTCTTTAGGAAGAAAAATATGATGTTCTTTAGGAGGAAAACCTCAACATTGTTTAGGAAGAAAAGTTGGGCGTTATTTTGGAAGCAAAAAAATAGATGCTATCTTGGATGTCAGAAAGGATGCTATATAGGAAGCAAAAAAAGACAGTTTTTGAGACGCTTTAAGTTTTGTCCATGATGTGTCCCATTTAGCATCTAGTTTAACCACTCAATGTAAAAAAAATTACACAAAAAATGGATGCTAAATGAGTTGAAATATTGTAACTTCGAAGAATATTCTAAATGTATTTTATTGTTGTAACCTATCAGAGATGTTTTATTCCTCCATCGGGATGTTACTATTGTATTTGGTCATCATAGAGTCATGAGGTAAAACCTCCGTTGTAATTCGGGTAAATAGAACCCTCCAAAATATAATATTATATTGTTTTGTGTATTCCTAGGTGAAGTTGGACCAGTAAGTTTGTTGGGGACGGCCTATTAGGGAAAAAGTCAAGTGAAAGAAAGAGTATAAATAGAGGAAGTGTGTTTCTCATTTGACACACACACTCACTTTTGTATAACCCATAGGAGAGAGAGAGAGACATATCAGCAAGGAGAAGGAGCACTTGTTTGGGGATTTATATTTGTACTTTTGAAACATCTATATAGAGGAAGTTTTGTTGGGTTTTCTTCCCCTTGAGGGTTTCCCAGGATAAATCTATTTCTATCTCATGATTCTATGTCTTTCAGTGATCCTACATATTCTATTGTTGTGAAATTGAATTGAATACCAATGATATATATATAAGCATATGGAATCGTAACATGGTATCAGAGCTAGCCTGAATATAACAACTTTCACAAGGTGAAACTCTCTCCTCTCTCCCTCTGGCAAGAAATTAGGGTTTCTATCAAAGTTGAAATTTTGAAGATCTGATTATATAGAAAGTTGTGCCTCCCTAAAGCACATCTATTGAGCCCTAGATTGAAATTTTTGAGTGGGTAGATCTTCAGGAAAGACAAACCCTAGTTTGGATTTGGACTTGAAAAATGCAGAAACTAGAAAACTGCAGACACTACAATCTCGCAAGTCAAATTTGAGAAGTAAATGTTTGGAATATCTAGAAACCAAGTGTACCAACCAACCAGCCTCAATCAATCACATCTCCTCATAAGGTCAATTTTTCATTTTGAGAAATTTCATTTTTTAATCACCTCCTAGATAAGATGGTCCCAAGCACTAAGATTGAGGACAAGCTAGAAGACATAGGAAACTTCTGAGCATGGAAATATAAGATTGGTCTCATTCTTAGAGAGAATGATCTTGAAAAATACATCAAAGGAGAAGTTGCAGAACCTGAAGAAGATGAATCTAAGGAGAAGCACAAGAAGGACCTGATTAGAGGAATGAGGATCATTGATGATTCTATCAAAGATCATTTGATTCCTCGAGTGTCATCAAAAGAGACCCCAAAGGAAATGTATGATTCCCTGTCCATAATGTATGAAGGAAGGAACATTAATAAAAAGATGAATTTGAGAGCTCAATTGAAGAGTACCAAGATGAATCAAGGAGAATCCATTCAAGACTACTTCACAAGGGTCTCCTAGTTCAAGGAGAAACTAGAATCCATTGGAGACTCCCTTGATGAAGATGAACTAGTTATGACTACTCTTAATGGTCTCACAGACCTTGGGATTCATTCATACATACTATGTGTGCCAAAAAATAAAGCATGAATTTTGACATTGTATGGGAAGATTGCATCCAAGAGGAGGCTAGAGTAACCAATAGAGAAGCTCTAGTTAAAGAAGATGATCAATCCTTAGACACCCATATCAAAAGAGGAAGAAGTCAATCTAACTTCAAGAAGGAAATCCACAAGGAGTCTCGACCTCCCAATAGGTTCCAAGGGAGAAGAGAAAACAATCAGAGGGAAGAATACTCCCAATTTCAATGTTACAATTGTCACAAGATAGGACACATTTCCATAGAGTTTCCATTGAAGAAAGAGAATATAAGAATAATAAAAACAAAATACATCATGCACATATAGTTGAAAATGAAGAAGAAGAACAATTCCCTCAAAGAAAACAAGCAAAAGAAGAAGATGCAAAAGAGTATGTATTATTGTCTGCACTCTCTGGGTTCGTGATACCTGGAGAAGATAAATGGATTATTGATAGTGGTGCTTCAAAGCACATGACAAAACAATAGAAAACTCTATCAAAACTTGAAGAGAAAAACTCTCCTGAGAAAGTATCATTAGGAGATGGCTATCAATATCGTATCAAAGGTATTGGTGAAGCAAGCTACAAGCTTGATTATGGAATCCCCATGAAGATGAAGGAAGTCTATATGTACTAGGTTTGAAGAAGAATTTACTTTCTATCTCTTCATTAGATAAGAAAGGATATAGGGTTGCATTTAAAGATGGACAAGTACTTATGTGTCCCAAAGGAAAATTAGTTGAAGATGTAGTTTTCATTGGTGAAGAAGAAGGAGGATTATATAAACTCAAGGGACATTCTGAAATAACCCTTGTTCATGAGACCACTAGCCCGAGTGAACTATGGCACATGAGGCTTTCTCACATCAACTACAAGGCACTACCCTATGTGATCAAAGTAGTAATAGGTTTACCATATTTGAAGATCGATCATGAAGGCACTTGCAAAGGATGTGCAAGAGGAAAGAATATCAAGAATCCATTTCCGAAGAGTGAAACAAAGACTAAAGGTACACTAGAATTAATTCATTAAGATGTATGCAGTCCAATGCCCTCCACATCTTTGAGTGGTTATGAATATCATGTTACATTTATTGATGACTAGTCAAGAAAGACATGGTTATATCTCTTGAAAAAAAAGGATGAAGTATTCAGAAAATTCAACGAATTCAAAGCCTTGAAAGTGAATCATTCAGAAAGAAGAATCAAGACACTCAGAATAGATAATGGTGGAGAATATACTTCAAAAGAGTTTGAAGCCTTTTGTAAAGAAGCTGGAATCAAGAGAGAACTAATGACTCCCTACAATCCTCAACAAAATGGCGTTGCAAAAAGAAAGAATATGATAATTATGGAAGCAGTGAAGAAAATGATACATGACCAAGATCTTATTATGCATCCATGGGCTGAAGCATCAAGAACAACAATTTATGTATAAAATAGATTATCCCATAGTGCCTTTGGATTCAAGACTCCTGAAGAAATGTTCACAGAAAAGAATCCCGAAGTAAGCCATCTCAAAATATTTGGTTTTCCAGTATATGTTCACATTCCAAAATAAAAGAGAACCAAGTTGGACCCTTATGGAAAGAAGGGAATATTTGTTGGACACTGTGAAGTCTCCAAAGCCTTTAGAATATACATTCCAAGTTTCCATCACATGGAGATTAGTAGGGACGTAACATTTTACAAAGAACCAACTCTCAAGAGATCCAGAAAGTTCCAACATGAAGAAGTATATGAAGAAGATGTACTTCCTAGAAATGTAGAAGCTTCACCCTCCCCTGAAAATGAAACATCAGAGGGCCATGATATGCTAGAATCTCAAGAAACTCCTACTATGAATATATAACGAAAGAGAAACCATGCTTGGGTAAGATAAGTTATACAAGAAGAAGAGAAGCATCGAACTCCAGAAGGCTCCATAAGAGCAAGCAAAAGATCAAATCCATTCTCCATTTATGTAGCTTTGATATGTGATCTTGTAGATCAAGAACCTGCCAGTTATGAAGAAGTTGTACAAAAGAAAGAATGGGTAGAAGCAATGAAAAAAGAATACCAATCAATAATTAAGAATGATGTTTGGGATATAATTCCTAAACCAGAAGGCAAGATTGTGGTATATTCCAAGTGGATCTATAAGATAAAGCATGCAACTGATGGAAGTGTTGAGAAATACAAGGCAAGTTTTGTGGCTTGAGGATTCTCTCAGAAAGAGGGAGTTGATTATGAAGAGACATTTGCACCAGTAGCAAGATACACTTCCAATAGAACCATCATGGAACTTGCATCCATGATGAAGTGGAGTTTACACAAGATGGATGTGAAGAAATCCTTCCTGAATGGTGTTATTGAGGAAGAAGTGTACATAAAACAACCACAAGGATTTGAAGTTGAAGACAAATGAACTCACATATGTAAGTTGAAGAAGGCTCAGCATGGGCTGAAGTAAGCTCCTAGATCTTGGTATGGAAGGATAGATAGTTTCTTTATGATCTTTGGCTTTACCAAAAGTAAATCCGATCCTAACCTTTACTTTAAGGTTATGGATGATGAACCTGTCATACTATTATTGTATGTGGATGACTTATTTCTGACAGGAAATGAGAAACATATGTAGAATGCAATAAGAAGCGCACTGAAGAATTTGAGATGAAATACCTTGGATTGATGCACTATTTTCTAGGTCTGGAAGTATGGTAGAGCCCATAAGGAATCTTTCTCAACCAGGGAAAGTATGCTGTGGAAATCTTAAAAATATTTGATATGTTAGATTGTAAAGCCATGGCACACCCAGGGATACCAACCTAAAGTTGTTATATGATTAATCATCGGAGTTAGAGGATGTGACTCAATATAGATAGATTATTGGATCCTTGATGTATCTAACAAATACCATGCCATATATATGCTTTGTTGTGAACACCCTGAGTTGGTATCTAGTCAAACCTAGACGTGTTCACCTCATAGCTACAAAGCATGTGATGATGTACCTAAAAGGTACAATAGATTTTGGTCTATAATATGATGGAGATCATGACTACAAATTGTATGGTTATACATATGCAGATTGGGAAAGAAGTGTCTCAAACAGGAAGAGCACCTCAGGTGGATGTTATTATCTGGTATCCACCATGATATCATGGTTTAGCAAGAAACAGTCCAATGTTGCTCTCATCATAGCTGAAGTAGAGTATATAGAAGCTTGTTCTGCTAGTTGTGAAGCCATATGGCTTCAGAAGTTGATGTCAGACCTATTTGACCTAGAGTTGGATACCACGATGATTCTCTGTGACAACCAGAGTTGTATAAAGATGACGGAGAACCTAGTGTTCCATGAAAAGTCGAAGCACATAGAAATATGGTATTTTCATATACGAGATATAGTACAAAAAAGCTCCAATACATGAGTACCAATGAGCAAGTTTTTGATGTGTTGACCAAGCCTTTGTCTCGAGTAAAGTTTGAATACTTTTGTGAGAAGCTTGGTGTAGTTCAAAAGACCTTCCTTGTAAGGAGGAATAATGATGATGATATAGACCTTCCTCGTAAGGAGGAACAATGATGATGATATAGACCTTCCTCGTAAGGAGAAACAATGATGATGATATAGAATTTCCTCATAAGGAGGAATAATGATGATGTGAACCATCCTCGAAAGGGGGAGCGGGTTGATGATGTTGCGGTAGGATTGCATCATCCTTGGACTTGTGTCCTAAAGTGATAGGCATTGACCATCCTATAAGTGGCTCAGTATTGCATCGTCCATGGACTTATGTCCTAAAGTGATAGGGATTGACCATCTCGTAAGTGGCTCAAGATTGCATCGTCCTTGGACTTATGTCCTAAAGTGATAGGGATTTACCATCCCATAAGTGGCTCAAGATTGCATCGTCCTTGGACCTATGTACTAAAGTGATAGGGATTGACCATCTCGTAAGTGGCTTAGATGAGAATTGCACATCCTTGGACTTATGTCCTAAAGTAATAGGGATTAATCATCCCGTAATTGGATCATGTGTGTTGAAGGTTATGTTTATGCTGATGATGATGTTGATCAAGAGATCAAGTGTTGCTGCAACGGATCAAGTGATCGAGTGTTGCAGAAGATGAAGATCAAAGATGAAGACTCAGTCCTGTAGAAGATGATGTTCCAGCACTGAAGATGTTGAAGATGTTCCAGTAACTGTTCCAATCGACGATGATTGTTGAAAACTTCCAATGACGTATAGATGTATCATCTTGATGTAATTGAAGATGCTCTCTCTCCTTTCTCCTACAGTTGATGTTGTTGTTGTTAGTAGAATACCCTTCTCGTTAAGGGGGAGTGTTGAAATATTGTAACTTCGAAGAATATTCTAAATGTATTTTATTGTTGTAACTTATTTGAGATGTTTTATTCCTCCGTCGGGATGTTACTATTGTATTTAGTCGTCATAGAGTCACAGGGTAAAACCTTTGTTGTAAGTCGAGTCAATAGAACCCTCCATAATATAAAATTATATTGTTTTGTGTCTTCCTAGGTGAAGTCTACCCAGTAATTTTGTTGGGGCTGAATTGTTAGGGAAAAAGTCAAGTGAAAGAAAGAGTACAAATAGAGTAAGTGTGTTCCTCATTTGACACACACACTCACTTGTGTATAGCGCATAGGAGAGAGAGAGAGACATATCAACAAGGAGAAGGAGCGATTGTTTGGGGTTGTATCTTTGTACTTTTGATACATCTATATAGAGGAAGTTTTGTTGGGTTTTCTTCCCCTTGAGGGTTTCTCAAGATAAATTTGTGTCTATCTTGTGATTGTGTTTCTTTCAGTGATCCTGCATATGCTATTGTTGTGAAATTGAAATGAATACTAATGATATCTAGCTAAGCATATGGAATCTTCACAAAATGGGATGCTAATTCCAGGATTTGTTGTAGTGTATTTCCTATTTGAATTCATTTGTATGAATGAGTCTAATAAAATTACAATAATTCTTTGTAAACAATTGCAATTACATAATTTAAATTACATATAAAGTCTTGTTGAAATGGTAATTGAACAAACATAGGAATTGTATGTAAAATTCTTTTGGATTATTTAGGTTCAAAAGTTTGTTTGTTTTCAAAGAATAGGAGACTATGTTTGAGAGTTGTTTGAATTCTTTGAAGCTTTGTCTGAGATTTTTTTAAAAACCCCAATATGTTTAAATGACTACAAGTTTTAGTTGTTTGTTCAGTTATGAATGTTGGTTTAAAATAACAGAAACCTATACCTTTAGATGTACTTAATTATCTTTTGTGGTTTGTGTATGAGTAAATTGAACAGGGGAATTGAATTGGTTGATTCTAGTCCTATAATTTTTATTTAAAGATTTATAAACAATTAATTTCAATTCCCCAAATTGAATCTTAAGAAAATTTGTTGGAAGAACTGCGTTAACTTATCCAAGTTTCTAGAAGCTTCAAATGGAATTGTTGTGGTTTGCTAAGAGTTTTTAACCAACAAAAAAATTAGCACTTGCAATTTCTTGGAATTTGATTTAGTTCATTGTGATATTTATTCGCATTTTGGTTATGTTTAAGTTAAACAAATTAAGTAATCAAAATTGTGAAAATGTTGTAAAAATTGTTGATCAATAAACCCAGTAATGCCTTAGTTGTTCTATCGAAAAATAGTTGAGTACCGTTTCTTTGGAAGATTGGAATGACCACAACTATCGATCCATACCGATGTATTCGTCACCACTGATGATTCAATGTTGATGTGTCAGTGTTGATGTGGAAACGTCAGAATCGGCATGTCAAGTTTTAAATTTTCCTTGTTTGTGTCGACTCCCAACTTCTGACGTGCCGACATCGGGAATCAGAAGTTGGGAGTGGACTTCGTAAATCTTATCTAGGTGTTTTGACTCTCGACTCTCGACGTCAGAATTCAGGTGTTGGAATGGATGTTGTGTTTTGGTTGTTTTTATGTGTCGATTCCCGACTGTTGATGTTAGCAAGGTCAGAATCAACAAAGGAAAGTATGGATCGATTAGTAAGCTCGAGATGGTGGATTATAAGCTATCGAGACATCCTCAACGATTAAATTAAAACTAATTAACTTCCTTTAATGTCAGTTAAATAGTTTTTAACTACACTTCCGCATAAAAGAGTCTTTTGGGCTCACTTCTAATTAATTAACCTATCGAAATTAAATTTTTTTGATTTTATAAAGCTTACATATTACTCTTGTATTTTTTAGCTACAAAAGAATATCCAAGTAGTTGTGTAACTTGCAAGTATGTTACACCTGGTTTATCCCAAAAGTTCATTTTGGGCATCTTTGAGTATATCAATAATTGGCAGCTTAGGATATCTCAAGGGAAGAAGGTGATCTAAGAAAGATATCATAAGGGAGTTTGAAAGAGAAACACATCTCTTGATGAACAATATTAAAAAAGAAATTATTTCATCCCATCCTGGTGGAAAGTTTAAAGACGTATTAGCTGTTATGGGTTCGATCATGAAGGTTAATATCAATGTTGGAGGATGAATAGATGTTGAGGTTGAGGTTGTATGCCTACAAATGTTTTCAACATAGATTGGTGTTATATGCCACAAAATGTTATGAACATAGAAGGTTGTGACCATTAAGATTGTGATTTAGCAAGCATAATATCTATGTTTTGATTTTATAGCTTTATTTAGTTTAATGACTTTAATGACAAAACGCTATTTCATGTTATGTTTTTTTTTCAAGAAGAAAAATGTTGTTCCTTGCTATTCATGAGAATCAAAGGTAACATATACAATGCTAGAGAGATCAACTGAGGAAATACAAAGTGTTGGTGTTTACCAACAGCAAAACCAGACAGAGAGTAACAATCCATAGTAACACTGGAATCATTGATCCAAAACCATCCTAGAAACAAAATGAATAATCCCACATCTATAGGGAGTACCAAAGGAGTCCCGATTAAGTATCCAAGGATTGACACAAGGAGGGACAATGATGACCCCTTAGACTAATCATAAATATGGGCCAGATGTGTATAAACACATACCAAAACCAACCAAAATATGAACCAGCTTAAAGAAGAGTAGAACTCATCCAAAACAGGAGAAGTGTAGAGCCAGTTAGTCATGCTCATCCATTAGAATAATTGGGTAGAAGTGCACCCAATCATATCACCATCAAAATATTCCAAAACAGTGAGAACACCCATGTCAAGATAAAGGGCGTCCTTGGATAATGAGTCAACACTCGAATTGTACTCCTTGTAGATGTGTGAGAATTCGATAGAAATAAAGGAAGATTTAAGAGCAACAATATGGTCACACCAATGTACCAAGTCTAAAACATTAAGTTTTGTTGATGATCTTGCCCAATCAATGACCACTCGTGAGTCCCCCCCACGTCCCCCCAAATCTATATAGAGGGAAGACCCATACTAGTAGCAGCATGCATAAGTGACCAAAGGGCCATCAGTTCTGAACAGGTGTTGGCGCTGGAACCAATACCTAACATTTCCTGAAAATAATGTGTAGGACTGATATGAATTAAGAAACCTGAGCCACCCACACCATGAGAGGCATCACCATCGAAAAAACTAGAAGGATAAATGATATCAGGAGCAGTGCCAATTCACCTAGGTCGAGAGAGAGTGTCCAGTACTGGATAAGTGTGTACAAGTTCCATGATCCATCTGCAAATCGAGTCCACCCTAGGCCTGTCATCATCAAAAATAGTTATGTTGTGAGTGTTCCAAATGCACCATATATAGAAAAACCCAAATATAAATGTTCATGTGCATGAGAGATCCAATATTGTATATTGGACAGCACATCAGAATCATTCCAAAAAATATCAATCCCATATCTGGATCGAAGAGTCGATCTGACAGAACATGTGAAAGGACAAGAAGATACCAGATGGTAAATCGATTCCTGACCAGATCTACAAAGGTAGTAGAAGTGAGGCCCATACCAGTCGCACTTGACAAGATTATCCCAAGTGCATAACTTGTTTTAAACATAGATCCATATAAAACATTTAATTTTAAGAGGAAACTTCCAAGACCAGAGCTACGAGTGTTGCCAACCTTGTGCAAATCCAGAAAGACCTCGAGCAAAATAAAGATAAGCCAAGCGAGTAGTGGTCCTTCCATTGTGTTTGTTCTGCATCCATATGATGCGATCATGAGTCATGTTAAATCTAATGCCCCCACCATGGATACCTTTGACATACAAATCCCATTCTTCCTTCCAAGTGCCCCCTAGGTCGAGGTCCTCTGCTGATAGCCAGTAGTGGTGAGAGCTGGAGCAGGTATGATTAACAACCTGATAGAGGTGAGTGATACCATAGTCTCTTAAGTAATCACGAAGTCCCTCTGAGAGAATAAAATCCGTGGTCATACCTGCAAGAGGATCTGAGCACAAAACAATGGAGGAGCCATCCCCCACAGACCAACCAATACACCTGCTAATTTAGGGAAGAGCATGAACAAAGCCATTCCAGATGTATGAAGTGTTCTGTACAGTAAAACAAGACTGATAAAGCCAAGAGACGCAGGATGCTCCCCTAAGGTACTTGGTCTGTAAATCCTGGTGCCAAAGACCATTACTCATCATCACAGACCATAAAATTTTCATCCTCAGCAAGAGGCTGAACCAACCAAGGTGCTTGATATTCCAACCCCCCAAATCGCAAGGCCTCGAGAGGGTTTTCCAATCAATCAAGTGGATCTTGTGGTGAGTAGTAGAACCCCCCCAAAGAAAAGTAAATATGTATTGTCTGAGGCGGTTGAGAATAGAAACAAGGATTCTAGCGAAAGAGAGCCAATAGACAGGGATACTATCCAAAACAGACTTAATCAATACTAGCCTTCCACCCAAGGAGAGATATGTTTATGTCCATTGCCCCAACCTTTGTTCAAAGTTCCTAGTGATCCAAGGCCGGTCATTTACCACATACCCCAGGGGCTTTAACTAGAAGCCAAGATATTTAAAACCTTTATCAATCAAATCCATCTTATAGGGTAGTAATCCAGATATATTCCTACCCAAGTCATCGGAGATCAAAGATCAAATTGGTGACGAAAGATGATTTTTCCCCACTGATACACATACCTGAGGCTGAGCAGAAAAGATCCAATATGCATTTATATACAGTCCATTCCTCCACAGTGGCCTAGCCGAAAAGTATAGCATCATCGACAAAAAGGAGATGCATGAAAGCAAGTATATCAGAAACCTGTATACTAGAGATCTTGCCTTCCAGTTTTGCTTTCCCAATCATGCGGTTGAGCCCTTCAATAATCAACAGGAATAAGAGGGGAGAGAGGGGGAATCCCTGTCTGATACCACGGGAGGCACCAAAGAAACTAGAAGGGGATCCATTAATCAGTACAGAGAAATTCACCAAGGATACACAGGCCAGGATTCAGTTAACCGTAGATAAAGGAATACCAATCTGAAGAAGTATGAGGCGCAGAAAGGTCCAGTTGACCCGATCAAAAGCCTTTAGGAGGTCCATCTTAAGAACCAATGCTTCCATCTTCTTTTGTTTTGATGGTATGAAGAATCTCTTGGGTAATCCCAATGGGTTCTTGTATTAATCTATTATTAAAGAAGCCAAATTGTTTCGAGGAGATGGACTTAGATAGAATGGGCTTGAGTCTAGAAGAGATAATCTTGGAGATCAGCTTATAGATAAGATTACAGAGGGATATTGGACATAAATCAACAAAGGAGCAGGGATTATCAGAATTAGGTATGAGAGTAATAAAAGTGGCATTCACTGATCCATGCACCCGACCTTCTTTGCATGATTGTTCAACAACCCTAAGGAGATCTAGCTTAACAAGGTCCAAGAAGAATAAGAGGAATTCTATATGCCATCCATCTAGGCCAGGAGTGCGATCTTTTTTGAAACTCTTAAGTGCGACCTCGATTTAATCTAGAGAAACTTCGGCCTCCAATATCTCCAAATCCTCCGGGGAGAGAAAAGTGGGGAAATTTCCAATAACTGATAGCTGGTCTGAGATCCTAGCACATTCATCATCCTTGAAGAGTGTAGTGAAATGTTTGACCCCCAGTGCTTTTAATTGATCCAGACCACTTACAGTGGTACCCAACTCATCCACTAGTTCCCATATATTATTATGGTTCCTTCTAGCTAAGGCAAGATTGTGAAAGTACTTAGTATTTGCATCCCCCTCTTCTACCAAGAGGGCCCTGCTCTTGAGCCACTAGGTGAGTGTCTCATGAAGTAATAGCTTTTCACGACGACTTCTGATATCAACGAGCCTATCCAATATCAAAGGAGGAAAGATCTCGAAGGGGTAATTAGAGAAAATATTCTGGTCCTCCTTCTCCAGTTCAGCCAACTCCTGGAGATGTAATTTCTTTTGTGAATTTTCTCATGCTCTAGTAGCTTCTTTCAATCTTTTAAGTTTGAGAACCAACCCAGAAAAATCATCATACTCCCCGGGAGAGACCTCAGCAGACCAGGAAGAGTGGACAAGAGCCATGAACTCATCCAAAAGGAGCCAAGCTTTGTTAAACTTAAAAGGAATGTTCCTTAAAGGTTCAATATTTCCCCATTCAAAACAGATCGAAAAATGATAAAAAATAGTAGACTTGTGTATCCAAGACTAATAGTGTGGGAGGAAAGGCACCAAGGATTCAAAAATGAGAAAGCGATCCAAACGTTTGTTGATTCCCCCATCCCCAGCCCTGCCATTGTGCCATGTGGGGCCTAAATAGGATAGGGCCACATCAACCAAACCATTACCAGAGAGCAGCTATTGAAAATAGTGACGCAGAGGGTCAAGATTAACATTGCCCCCCCAAGATTCGACATTCGTGAGAGTGAAATTGAGATCTCTCATGATGATCAGATTGGGAATGAGAAAAAAACCATCATTCATCGCTGAGTCCCAGAATTGGGTCTTGTGGAGATATGGACCATAGCAGTTAAGGCAGGAGAGTTCCAACAGAAAGTTTTTGGACGAAACCTTGACCAAGATGCCATAACAAGAGGAAAAAGCTTTGCACTGGATGTTATAGGGGTTCCAGGCAGTGAGGAGTCCCCCTGAGAGACCGACAGAGTCCGAGGCACAAAATTCCCATCCCGAACGGATTTTCGCAAAGGCGAGGAGAGCTTATTCATGTTTACACATGGTTTCCTGGAGGAATACCATGTCGAGTTTAATGGAAGAAAGGAGAAGGTCGAGGTTCTTGAGCTTGTCAAAACCCCCAAAACCGCGCAGATTAAGGGAGAAAAGGATCATCAAGAACCAGTGCTGAGGGGTGATTCTGCTCTAAGAACCCCCAAGGAAGGAGAAAACCCAAGAGAGTGATAGGGTCGTGCAAGATCCTTAATCCGAGTGGAAGGTAAAGGAGGGCCCCCAAGGGAGTGGTCATGAATCTGAGTTTTGGGTTTACGTGATTTCCAAATGATAACGTTAGCATGGCAGAGAGAGTCCAGCAGGATGGTAGCTATTTCATGTTATGTTATTGTCCTTTGAGATTTATTGTTATGCTCTATGCACATCATGCTCTTATATGAAATGGATACATATTAAGTATCACCAATTTAGGATGCTCTCATATGAAATGGATACATATTAAGTATCACCAATTTAGGATACAAATTAAGTGTCACTCACTTAGCATATTTTGGTTATGAAGAGGACTAGGAAGATGAGGAGCACTTTCATGGGTGTAGTGTCAGTGTTTGGATTTCAAGAAGAGATGGTGTACAGCCTCACGCCAACCCCGTGAAACGTTTATGAACGAATGATCTCTCATTTAGTGCACCATGTGTCGTAGAGAGTGGAGACTGTGAAGTTGGTGAGTATTATTATATGAACACTTCTCCATGTAAATTCCTTCGAATCGCTCTTTTATACTCAAAGGCACGCTATTCATTCTTACTGAACTCTCTATCTTTGACGCCGATGACAATCTGAATGGACTTTTGTGTACAACCTACTTTCAAAGAATGGAATGTTAAGAACAACTGCCCGTCAAACACGTGCTGCCGCTTACTTTGAACTTTTGTTGTAATAATTTTCGGAAGTCTTCATTCCCGCCACAACATTTTGTCTTTGTACTGAGAGTTGTGGATTATATATATACTACTGAATCTTTGACAAAGTTTTGAGGGATGAGATGTGTAACTTATATGTGATATGTATTAACTAAAATAAAATAAAAGTTATTCAACACTAAATATAATATTTATTATAATTATAAATAAATAATAAATTTTGTCAAGTTTTTGTATGAAAGGTCGGGATTAAAATCATTTGTTTATGAAGGATGATATCTAAATTTAACGATGCTAAGGGTTGGTGTGGCTTAGAGAAAATAAGAGCTTACACAAGTCATAACTAAGAGCTTATAATGTTGATCATGACTAGTTTGGTCAAGATCAAAACCTTATACTACATGTCAATTTAACCATATTAAAGATTGATGTAGCCCAAACAAAATAAAAACTTATGTGGAAACTTAATTTGAGTAACTATAAGACGTGTAAACATTTGATTACGTGTAAGGTCTGAAGGATTGACGAATTCCCCATTTGAGAATTGGAATGTCCCAGTTTTAAAAGCAATCGCCATCATTGGTAGGTTACCATCCATATCTGATATCATGATTTTAATGAAGCACTGACCTCGAAAGCAAGCGGCGACTATCTACTCTTCTCTTGCGGCGGCCATCTACTCTTCTCTTCCAATTTAATAGGATCAACATGCTATTGGCCAGATGGCTCTAGCATTCTTTGAAAAGGGTGATCAATTTGAGCTACACTATTCACTGGTGTAGGGATCTTATTTCTACATATAGTCCCCACTTAATCACACACTCTGATCTGCATTGTTCTTCAGTGTTTGGTTGAGAGATCAGAAAAAATGCCTCAAGCTGAAAGTGTTGACCAACTCTGCCATGGGATCCAAAAGCTAGATACAAGCTGTAATGGCGAAGGGTTTGCCTTGCTTGAGAAAAGTAATTCTGGCAAAGTCATCACATGCTTAGGTATAGTTTTGCATATGCATTTTATAAGCTTAGATTCAGTTCAAAATTAGCAATACTAAGAGATTCATTGTTTCGTTTAATGCCTGATAATTACAAAGAGATTCATTGTTTCGTTTAATGCCTGATAAGCAGCTGCAGTAGCATGGGGGCCTAAGCAGCCGCTGGTTATTGAAGAAATTCAAGTAGATCCACCACAGGCTATGGAAGTCCGAATCAAAATCACACACACATCCCTCTGTCATACTGATATTACTTTCTGGATTGGCGGGGTAATCCATAACGTTGTTTCTAGCTTGCTATACCATACCTTTGCCATCAATTCTAAACTCTAGATCATTTGCACTTTTCTCTGACAGGATGACAGGAATCCGTTTGACTGGAATTTTGCAATATGATTTGTTGCAACATGATTTGTAGTTGAAAATAAAAATTTTATTGTTGAAATTGCAATTTTTATTACATAAATGGATTCAGAATACTCTATTACCCTGAGATATCCGAATTATGCAATTCCATTCACTAAAACTACCATTTAAACAATTTTCACTAGATTTTAGCAAAATTCCATTCACTAAAACTACCATTTCAACAATTTTCACCAGATTTTAGCAAAAAAAACTAGTCTTTTTAGATATAAATGGTCTAGAGTTTAGCTTACTCCATTCTTATTCTTACTCATTGCTGGTCATAACTTTTTTAATTCGAACCGGCTATGTTTGCAGGACGAAAGCACGCAAGCGTTCCCTCGCATACTTGGACACGAGGGTGCTGGGTAAATCTTCGTTATTTATAGTTAGTATGAATATGATGATATGCTTTACAGACTAGCTACTAAATGAGAAAGTCAGTTTATGATTGCAGGATTGTGGAGAGCATAGGAGAAGGCGTAACAGATATTAAGGAGGGAGATCATGTGATTCCCTTGTTCACAGGAGAGTGTGGAGATTGTGTGTGTTGTAAATCAAAGAAGACTAATCTCTGTGATAAATTCAAAATCGATCTTACCAGAAAAGTGATGAGAAACGATGGAAAGACTCGTTTCTCAATTAGGGGAAAGCCCGTTTACCATTTCATGTCTACTTCTACATTTAGCGAGTATACAGTTGTTGATTCTGCTTGTGTTGCGAAAATCAATCCAGAGGCTCCATTGGACAAGGCATGCTTGCTAGGTTGCGGGATAGCCACTGGTATTAATTTACTCTTAACTCTATGCATAGATTTCTTCAATAATGAAGGTAGAATATTCAACTTGCTATTAGAATTACAAATTATATCTCTTGACTGGTTATATATTCAGGTGTTGGAGCTGTTTTCAACACAGCTGACATCGAAACTGGATCAACTGTGGCCATTTTTGGCCTCGGTACTGTTGGCCTTGCTGTGAGTAATCTCATCTCGAATTTTGTGCAGTTTTAAACTTTTATATGTTATTCTCTCCATACGATTTTCGCTTTGTCTTTTGTTTTCTTGACGTTTTCATGGGCACTTCGTAGGTTGCAGAGGGTGCGAGGATGAGAGGTGCCTCCAAGATAATTGGTATTGACACAAATCCAAGCAAATTCATCAAAGGTAAAATATAGAATTTCTGTTTGAATGGAATTTTCCTATGAAGATCGGACAAGCATATATTTTAGAGTGATAATTATCTAAACAATTCAACTGAAGACGACCATAACTCAGACCATGGAATTAAGTCAGAATTTCACCATTTGCTTGATTTCCATTGCAGCGAAAGCCTTGGGCGTGACAGAATGCGTAAATCCAAAAGACCATGAAAAGCCTATACAAGAGGTAATTATGCTCATAAGCAGTTAGATATTATTTCAGATGGTGTTCTTACAACAATGCATTTTGATTAACATTTAAATAAGTTTTGAGTTAAAGTTAAAGTGTAATAAGATTAATTTAAGTGTAAGAGTATATAGAGGTTATTTTATGGTGTTTTGAGTTAAAGTATAATAAGATTAATCTAAGTGTAAGAGTATATAGAGGTTATTTTATGGTCTTTTTTAGTTTGTTATGTTTAAATGTATTTTGATTCACATTTAGATAAGTTTTCAGTTAAAGTTAAAGTGCTGTTAAAGAAAAGGGTAATAATCTGTTTTTGTTTTTCATATATATATACATATATATATATATTGCTAAATAGTATTTATTTTGTGTCTATGTTACTTTTAACAATCTGCTATTTTTTTTTAACAAAAAACAAAGAAAGCAAATATATATATATAAAGCTGAGCTGGGCACAGCCATCTTTACAAAGTTTGAAGCCAAAATTTTGAACTCCTGAGAAAGAAAGAGACAAAAGCATCTATACTACCATATGAAAAGTAAATAGTTCTGGACTGGTTTCTGAAGTAACTTAAGCCATGGAAGGGTACTGTTTAACAAACTGACTATTCAGTAACATACCCAAAAAAAAAAAAAAAAACACTAAACAGAAGTATGGGAATGACCTATTTTTTCTGTTCCTCTATCTGGCGAAAGGAATGAGCCAGAGAGGGTTCTTCCATTTGATAATCACCAATTGCTGGGGCTTCTTGACAATGGCTGCACTGGGTCATACTGGTCAGCTTTTGAACTTCTTGCTTTTGAACTTCTTGTTTTATTATGGCAATTGTCTCCATCAGTTCATGAAGATCACCAGTGTTATCATCTATCCTGGATTCATATTACCCTTTCTTTCTCTAACAACTAGCTATCTTCATTGGTTTCACAAAACTTTGTGATTGTTTATGCGGATAACACCACAAGTAAAATGGCTGTGCTAGTTTTATGCATATTAATTTTCAGAGATTTCTGTCTATGTCAGGTAATAGCAGAGAAGACGCAGGGAGGTGTAGATTACAGCTTCGAATGCATTGGAAACACAGATGTCTTATATCAGGCCTTCTTGTCTACTCGCGAGGTAAAGAAACCCTTCCCTTTACCATATCATGATCTCATTTGAATTTCTGAGAACATATGTTCATTAATATAATGATGGTATTGCATTGCAGGCATTGGGTCTGACTGTGTTGTTGGGGCTGGACACTAGCCCTCGTAAGATAAGCTTCCATCCATTGGAATTGTTTTCAGGGAGGAGATTAGTGGCCACCATATTTGGCGGTGTTAAGGGTAAAACAGACTTGCCTGGTTTTGTAGACAAATATATGTCTAAGGTACAAATTGTATGTGTTGCTTCTGTAATTTTTATCATCTGCCGTTCATGTTATATTGTTTTCTGCATAGATTTATGTCTACACGAATCTGCCGTTCATGTTATATTGTTTTGTGCATAGATTTATGTCTACACGTTTTGATCGCAGGAGATCAGCGTTGAAGAATTTATAACACATGAGCTGCCTTTTTCGGAGATCAACCAAGCGTTTGATTTGTTATTGGAGGGCAAGTGCTTGAGATGTGTTCTCCACCTTTAGACAAAATTTTAAGTGATGAGTCGCTGATATCCTAGTTTGGATAGTAATTGAATATTTTCTCATAGCGCATAGTATGAAACTGGTTGTTGTTATATTGATCTTTGCCTATCGCAAATGTGGCTTTCTTGTTTTTATTAGCATTTTTAGTTAGTCGTATGGGTTGAATGTTTTTTTTTGTCATTTAACTATTTTTTAATCCTATGTAAAAAGGTGATATGATGTGATATATATATATGTGGAAAAAGTTGATATGACATGACATGATGTATTATTTAATTACATGGAAAAAGGTAATAAGCTAGGATATATTTATTAAAAATATAATTTATAATTTTTGAAAATTTATATATCATTTTTGTTTTTTCTAGTATTTTTAGTGAGTTGTATGGGCTGAATATTTTTGTCATTTAACTATTTGCAATTATATGGAAGAAGGTTATATGTGTGGGGAAAAAGGTGATCTAACATGATATGATGTACTATTTAATTACATGGAAAAAGGTAATAAGGTGATCTGACATGATATGATGAACTATTTAATTACATGGGAAAATGTAATATGTTAGGATATATTTATTAAAAATATAATTACGCCATAAGAGAAAAGAGAAAAGAATATTTCACGTGAGAGACTACTAAAATATTTATTAAAAATATAATTACTTAGTACCATCATCAAAGAGACTACTAAACTATATTTCATAGTGTGGATACTTAATATGATTCTTTTCTCTTTCTAGACTACTTAGTACCATCATCAAAGAAAAAAGAATATTCCACAATAAGTAGCAGTATGTGCATCCACTTTTAACACCAATTACACGGTTGTACCAACAATATGCAAAATGGAAAGCCTCAAGCCAGCCTAAGCAAGAAACTACCTGAACAAAATTAGAAAATGCTAGAAACTCCAATTAAGTACTTAACAGATACCAAACCTTTCAAATACCGCTGTAATACTTATCATAAAAGCTTTGGCAAACGATTCTCCCATCCTATTAGCTACACACAGTATTGCAAACATTCTTCGATCAAAACCCAAGAAAATGCTTGAACCAAACCCATATAGGAGATTGAACAAATTCCAATTTTATTAATGGTCGCTATGACACCTGCTAGCAAATAATTCTACTGTTGTGGCGACATTTTGTGGCGCCATTACAAGCCTTGGGCAAACAAAAAAGGTGAAAAAAAATTACAAGAATAAAATAAAATAAAGCTTGAATAAACTCCAATACTCGGCAATGAACACAACCAAAGCTTTTCCAAGAGGACAACCTCGCCTTCTACAGACATATCAAACAAAAAAACAATATTTCTTTTACAGCTTCTGTGTTCAAATTGCAGAACAAATAATAGCCTCGAGGAGTTTAAAGAAGGAAGAGGGGAACTGCAAGTAATGCAAGCGCCCATGTTAAGACATTCAATTGGAATTCTTAGAAAAGCAAACTGTTCTGAGAAAGTAGAAAACACTTAATTTTGTCGAGTCTATATTTGAAAAGCATACTGTACTGAGAAAGTAGAAAACATTGTTTTGCCAACTGCAGGAAAGAGCAGTGGCCCTCGGAGATGAGCTGCGACCACTTTTAGAAATGTGATCTTCGACGTTGGAAAAGAACCATGACTCAATGTGTTGCGACAAGTATCAATACTAAGATGTTTTGAACTGATTGATGACAATGACATTGATAATAGATCTTATGGATTGAAAATTTGGAGTTTTATAAGTAATATGAAGTTCATGCCCAAGCTCAATTTTTCCAAGAGTGGAATGTAGAGATGGAAAGATAGCGAGGGGAGTTCAATTAATTAGTCCAAGCATGAGCAAGGAGATTACTTAGTACCATCATCAAAGAGACTACTAAAAGATTCTTAATATTGAATAATATGTGTAACGATTTTTGAATATTCAATAAGGTTACTAATTGAGCCTAATTAAGAGGTGCCCACATGTACCATATTTGCAAGTCTAGAAGCAAATTGGATTATTCCAAGCACTTGTTCTAGGACACATTCCTTGTATAATACACATATTTTGGATTTCTTTGTCTCTTCTTCTTTGTCTCTGTTACTATAGTGTCATTTTAACGAAAGGATGCATGCAAAAACAAAATCTCTCTCTCAATAGATGCATGTATGAATTGTGAACCCTATCAATCGAGATCTCCTGTGATATATTTATTAAAAATATAATTTATAATATCTAAAAGTTGATATATCATTTTTGAAATGTTTAATAAAGTTATATGAATGTAAATATATTTAAGTAGAAGGGGTTTAATCAACTAATTCATTTTGGACAAATGGAATGGTGTTATGTAGATATGATATTGAACCATGTTTTAACTTGCAATGTTGTTTTTCTTTAGTTTGTTTGTGAAGTTCTTTTGGTGTTTGGCGTGTTGACTAAGTTTTGATCAAACTTCAAGGATGGATGTTGAAGGGGAGGATGGTGAGTGAGAACGCAAATGAAGTCGATAATGTCATAGGACGAAGGGGTTCTGAAACCCGGCTGGAATGCAGAGTTGGTGGAGGCGCTGAAGACGAGATTTGAATTTGTCGATGAAACGAACGAGAAGCTCGTTCCTTCCATTGAGAATGGGAAAGCAGAAGTAGGAAGCAACGGGCGAGGAGAAAAGCCATATAGGGTTAGGTTTAGGTTCAGTTTCAGGGTAAGACTTTAGTTTGACTTCTTGTTCAGTCTATTGGTAGGTTTGACTTTAGTTCGACTACTTCAAATTCACTTTGGCTTGATGTGTATAGACCCCTTTCGAAGAAGGTTTGTACCAGCTTTATGTATATCATGGGGAAGTTGTAATAAACCTACTCGAAACTTTTGGAGAAAGGCACAATTTGGGCAAATTCGAGATTTATTAGTGATGAATCTAGGGCGTTCCAACTGATACCAAATGGTCCCGAATTTGAAATGCAATGGTATGATGAGTCTTAGTACCTCCCAAGACACCCTCAAAGCACTTTGGGTTTGACTTTAAGCCTCTGCAACTTTGTTTGGGGATAATGACATGAAGAGAAAAATTACTAGGAAATTGTGGTTAAATTCCCCCTTAGGTTGTAGGAAAAATTGGATTCCCAACTCATGTACGACCCTCCCAAATTTGTGAACAGAGTATGGGGATTGATATCAAACATCAGGGGTTGTCATTACACATGGGTTTTAAGTCTGCAAACTGGTTATAGGGTGCAACATTTGTATGATAACTTTCAGTGAAATGGCTTAAGGGGAAATGACATTGCTAACTCAATTTTAACTCATAAAAACTATGTGGAATGGTACATAAAATGGTATGATAAATGGAGACCATATAAAACATATACATTACTTCCCCAACAACATTAAACATTAGATAAATTCCTCAATACAGTTCAAATATATAACTCTTTCGAAATGGAACTCAAACACATGAAAACTAGTTAATCAAGAGCTTGGAAATGTGAGCATTTTTGCACATGTATTTATGATATTTCGACTTATAGAGCATAGATACATAAGATTACAGAGACATACATCATTTCCCCAAGATTGGGCATCAAGTAGACTCATCCAAGCACTACCACCACTCCAACAAGTGTGTCATCACATGAGAGTATGGGGAATGGTGAAGTAGGAATGAGAGAAGGGGGATGATATATAAGTCTCGAACTGTTTGAGCCTTCTATATGAAACTAAACCACTTCATCTAGCTCCACATGAGAGGTGTTAATTTCCTCTCCATCCACCAACTAGGAAAGAAATCTAACTCCCTCAAAATTGGCTCACAAGCAGGGAGAGTGAACACTCACCGTGTAATGGAAAAGCAAAATCTCTCCAAAATGCCAAAGGAAAATTAAAAAATGATCAAAATACATTATCATTCCTCATGAAATAATTTTATTAACTTCACGAGGCATCCTAAGGTTGAATTTCCCTCCATAGGATTCCTCCAACTCATCTTAGTGGTTTAGTAACTCCTATGACTCTTGTCCTATTCCTCATGCTCCAATTCTTTCCCCAATTCGAATGGTTTCATCGAACTCCCAAATGCACCCTCTTGGTGGATATTTTATCCCTTTCATGTTAGATTTTTCGGTATGAATTTGTCCTATTTGTCATATAATCTTTCATCATTAATTGTCATAGAGTGCATAGAATCTCCCTCAAAGTGGCACACATTATCTTCTTAGTCTCTTCCTCTTCCATGGGAGTTACTCCCCTTTACTAATTCAAATTCATTGGCTCATGATATGCTATTTGACACCACATCACCCCTCAAGAATGTTACATTCCCCATGGTTTCGAATTTGTATGAAGGTCATGCCAAGTGTGGGGGGGATCTAGTCACCCAAGGACTCCATGAGCCTCCAAGTGTCTCCATGAACTAATGCCACCTTATTTACTCAACATTTCTTATTTATGTGACCCAATTTAATTTGAATATGGTAAATAAGCTCCTTTTGGGTCTCATAGCCAGGGATAGTTTTAGGGGCGAATTTTAGCCCAGTGGGCTATTTTTCCATGTTTTTCTCCCAAAAAAGATTCACCATTTTGCAATTTTTGAAGCCCTGTTTCTCCCAATTTTGATGGGGTAAAATTTTTTCACCCTAAAAATCCCCAGATTATTATATAAACGGTATAAAATCCTTGGAAATTAAAATATTTTTTGAAAAATATCACCAATCATTTTATAGTTGGCTTTTTAAGAATTGGTAATATTCGCCAACATGTATAGACTTTTAAATAAGTATGGTTCCTTAAAATCATTCATGCTCATAGCTTCCTTATTACAAAATTTTATGCATCCACCTCAACCTAGGGAACTAGTAGGTTGGTGAATTATTGTTTTCTAGTAATCTTATTTGGATGGGGACATGACAGTCCCCCCGACCCATGATCTATTTTCCTCAAGCAATGCCAAGTTTGGATGATGTAAAATTTGTTCATCTTCCTAAGTGACCTCATCACTAGGAAAATCCGTCCATTGTACCAAGTATTCTTTTACAGCTCTACTCCTTAACCTCCTTTCCCTTGTCTTCCTATTCTTTCTGGAATGAGAATGAGTTGTCCTTCATCATCCAAGGGAGGTAATGTTTTTAAAACTGAAATATTCTTCCCTATCACCTTTTTAATGCATGAAACATGAAGTACATTAAGTACATTATGGATTTTAATTCCTTCTAGAAGTTCCAGTTCATAGGCCACTTCTCCAACTTATCGAACCACTTTGTAGGGACCATAAAACCTTAGTTTGAGATTTTCTGAACCTTTACCTTTTAAAGAGGTTTGTTTGTAGGGATGAAACCTCAAATAAACCAAATCATTCCCTTGGAAGTGTCTCTCCACTCTATGTTGTCATGCATATTGTTTTTGTTGGTTTTGGGAAACCTACAAGTTATCTTTCAAAACCTTCAAAATATCTTGACTTTCTTCAATCCAATCCTTAACTTTTGGAGCTCTACTATCACCAAAGATGTGGTCAATAAAATTGGATTGTTAATAACCATAAAGTGTTTTGAAATGAGACATGCCAGTGGACATATGAAAAGTAGTATTATATCAAAACTCACCCAAATGAAACCATTTGATTCATGCCTTTTGCTTCCCACTAACATAGTTCCTCAAGTAACCCTCCAACCCTTGATTCACCCTCTCTATTTGGCCATCAGTTTGTGGATGATAGCTTGTGCTAGGAGTCAAATTTGTTCCCACCATTTTGAATATTTCTTGCCAAAATGCACTCAAAAACCTGTTATCTATATCACTGACAATGCTCTTGGGAATCCCATGCAATCTTAAACTTCTCTAAAGAATAAATCAACCACTTGTGCAGCAGTGAAAGATGTAGAAATAATAAAGAAATGAGAAAATTTAGTGAGTCTATCCACCACTACAAATATGCAATCCTTGCCAAGTACTTTGGGTAAACAAGTGATGAAATCCATATAAATGATCTCCCATTTTTGTTTTGGTATAGGAAAGGGGTGTAAGAGACCAGTTGGATGATTGTGCTCCACTTTGTTTTGATGGCATAATGGGAATCCATTCACATATTTCAGAACATCATTCTTTATGCCTTTCCAAGATAACATTTCTCTCAACATTCTATATGTTTTGAAGAAACTAGGGTGGCCTACTATAGGAGAATCATGAGCTCTCTTCAAAACCTTTCACTTCAAGCTCGAACTGTTGAGAGTACAACTTCGAGATTTATTCTCCATGACCTTATGTTGTATTAAGGTTTGAGACTTTTGTTGTAATCAAGCCCAGAATCTATGTTGTAATTAGATTCATATCTTCTCCATGACCTTATGTTGTAGTAAGGTCCAAGACTTGTGTTGTATCAAGTCCAAAACTTATATTGTATTAAGTTCACATGGCATTGTCATATTGTGGAGATATGCTTGTACTATGATCTTATGGTTAAGATCATGACATTATGTTAAGGTCTGAGACTTGTTTTGTATCAAGTCTAGAACTTATGGTGTATTAAGTTCACATGAATTATGTTGTATTAAGTCTTAAGGATATACTATGTGATGTATGGCTAGTCGTGGTCAACAGGTTCTACAAATATCCTTTAGGGATTAGCTACCCCGAGAGTGATTTACTTTAGCACGTGACTATATGACCTGGGGTAATACATATGACCATAGGTTCAAAACAATTCTTATGAGTATGATATGAAATATAATTTATGAAAACACATATGGACCATGGATAGATAATTAATATAAGCACAAAGATGGAGAGAGAATTCAAATTTTCCATGTTGCCACCAAGTGAACTCGAATTGATAAGACATCAATTGAGTATTAGTTATGGTAAATAAGTTCAGTTAATTAAAGAAACAACTCCTTAATTTATGCAAGTGGTTGTTGAGGATGACATTGATGGAGAAGCACTAGTTTTCTTCAGTTACATTCAGTTATGTTCAGTTACATTCATCTCTATTAAGTTACATTTAGTTATGTTTAGTTACATTCAGTTATGTTCAATTACATTCAGCTCTATTCAATTACATTCGGTTATGTTTAGTTACATTTAGTTCTATTCAATTTAATTCATTTTTGTTTAGTTACATTTAGTTCTGTTCATTTACTTTCAATTGCATGCAGTTCCATTCAGTTTTGTTCAGTTACATTCAATTCTATTCAATTACATCAATTACATTCGGTTGCATGCAGTTCCATTTAGTTTAGTTTAGTTACACTCAGTTCCATTTATTTGCATGCAGTTCCATCCAGTTCAGTTCAGTACAGTCAGTTAACAACTCATTTAGAGTTAGTTAATTAATGGAATGCACATATCTTCTTGTGGGAGATAATTATGGAGTTATGTTGTAATCACTTAGATCGCAAGGTTATCGTTAATACACATAAAGAATCATATAATCATAATAGAGACAAGAGACAAGAACAATGGGTAGAATAACAGATTATATTACACAATAACACATGTGGGTTCATACATACATCAAACCGAACCAAGTTCATATTTGTCTCAACAACCTATTTATACATTTACAAAATAGTTAAGGTAACAACCTGTCGGTTCACTCAACCTAAACGACCGATGAGGCCGACCTAATCTACAATTAGTCAGCTAACTAGTCTAGTCGGCTAACTGACTAGCTCCTCCAACATATCTCCTGGGAACAAAACATTTCTTTGTCCCGAAGAAACAGGGGAGGTAACAAATTCTTGCATTTTGTCAGAAATTCTAGTTGCTCCGATTTGAGTTTCTCAATTTGTTCCTATTTTCTCTCTTTTCTTATCTTTGCTTCCTTATTGAGGGATTCCAATAATTGGTCCAATTCTTTGTCCCTGTGTTTTGGTGTTTCTATTACTGTAGTTGATCCTAGCTGATGTAGATGTATAACTGATGGTACCTATTGAAGTGTTGATTGTGTCTATTGGTGTTCCTTCTATTTTCTCTTTTTGTCTTTTCTTTTACTTTTCTGTTGTGAGTGGGCTCTATTCTGCGCATTACCTGCTCCTGTTGGTAGTGGTTCTATATATTGTTCTACTTTTGGTTGTTCTATTGTGTTGCTTGGTAAGACAATATTGGATAACTAAGTTTCAGGTGGAGGAAAAGTAGATGGTGGTGATAGCGGAGGTGCTGTGGAGGAAGGAAGTGTGGCTGGACGCGGCAGAGGTGAGTTTGAAGGTGGTGTGAGTGAAGGTAGGCATTCTGAGGTAGATAGTGGAGTAGGAGAGGGTGGTTGTTCATAAATTGATAGGATGGTTAGAAGGGTATCTATCTGCATAGGATCTTCGACTTCAGGTTGTGAGTCGACAAGGTCATTAGTTTCGACGGAATCGAGGAGGTCGACTATTTATTGATTTATTACCAATGTTTCAATTTGATCATTTGCATCAAGATCACCTGATATGGCTCCTTCATCTGCTTCATTAATCGGAAGGAGAGGGTTTCCACTAGATGGTATAAATTATGAAATTTGTGCTGTGACAACTTGGGATGATTTGTCGAGATTTCTTAGGAATGAAGATTTAATAACTCCCACAATTTTTCAGTTTTGGGGTAGCTTTTTGTGGTTGGTCAGGTTGTTGGTTGATTGTGAGAAGTTGTTGTGAAGAGCTTGACTCGGTAACTGGTCGTGTGATATTTATTTATTGAGTATTACGGAAAAGTATGGGAAGGTTGTTGATAAATTGTTGCAGGTCGACATCTTTATCAAATTTTTATTTGAGTTTTTCATATAATGTGTCTTTGTAAGGGTTTGATGAGGACACAGATGTCGGGTTTGGTATTTCTTCTTGAACTATCCGAGTCGGGGATGGACGTGGTGGAGTGAAATTTAAATGAACAGAGTCGACTTCAAGAGGGGTGGCGATTCTTACCTTTTTTATTTTGCTTTCTTTGCTTCTTCTTCTATGAATCATTTGAACTTCTTTTCGATGGATACCTTGTTCTTAGAAGCATCCTCCAATATCTCAGCAGCTCTGGAAAGTAACTCATCCTCATCATCTCACTCTTCTTGAAGAACAAGTCTGTTCTTTCCTTTCCCTTTTGCTGGACTATTTTTCTTCTTCTGTGATTTAGATATTTCCATAGCTAGTTGTCAGAGATTATGTTTCAATATAGCATACTCTAGTTTGTTGGACTATGTTTCTTCATCTGATTACTCACCCTGCTCTGCCTGTAGTTGTGTCGATACAAGGGCTTGTTATGTCTATGGTATTGTTACTATTTGAAGAGTGTTTACCTCTTCTGTTGGGGTGTATTCTAGAGTGAAAGTGTTGATATGAAGGTGTACTTCATAATATTCCTCTTTCTCTTGGTCAATTAGAGGCTCGATAATCTGTTGATTAGTCTTCTTTTCAATCGCTGGTATGAAAATTTTGGTATTGGATTGCCAGGCCAATTCTGTGAAGATATCCTCGACTATTGGGTAATAATCGAGGTGTTTATATTTTGTTGCAGATCCTTGCATGTACCATACTATAGTATGATTTGATTCTAGCGGGATGTGTGATATCGGTGGCAAACTTATTCTGATGTTTTGGGGCACCCTCCATCTGGTCGTTTTGACCTTTAGATTTTGGAACCAGTTGTCTAACAGCACTTTGGATACTTCTATTTCCTACGAGTTCGCAGCAATTGAGAACGGATTGAAGCGCCATATATGGAATCTTGTCGGTTCGAGGAACTATGGGTCGTCGACAAGACACATGTGGTACATCACAATCCATATGATCATCGATGGGAATCTGATTGATGCGCCTTCTAACATTTTATGCAGATACTTTTTACCATGTCAGCTAAGTATTGTGCCCAATAGTAGGTTTTACTTGAGTCCGTTATACTGTCGGCAGCTTCCAACATGTCAAGCCTCAGATCGCAACCACGTCCTGTAATAGTTAGGCTTGTAGAAATGTTTTGCGTGACCATCTTAGGTGTTGTGGCCTTGATTTGACTGATTATCAGCCCTTTAGAGTTCTTTCTGGTTGGTGTACCTGTTTTTTTTCAACCAACCTAGGATTTGAACCGATAGGAACACGCTCGCCTTTGTTAGATAATCCTGTGAGTTTGTAAATAACCTCGTCGGATATCTCAACAGGTTTATCAAATTAGAACTTCCCATTGTGATATCGGCTAATGATGAATTTTTCTATTATTTCATTCGTCCCGTCGAATCTTGCCATGATAGGTGCATTGATATAGCTCATGATGGTACTGGCATTTATTTTCTGTGCTTATTCTGTCATTTTCCTGTCTATATATGCCCATTTTTAAATTTTTGTCCATAGTCACGACCATGAATTTTCCTGTTGTTACAGAGAGAAATTCCTATGGCTTGGGGTACCACAACATACAGCTTGACTCCAGAAATCAATCCTTTCCAATATGCAATAGAAATCAAATATCTAACACTAAAGGATCAGACCTCATACCTTATTCCAGACGGTTGAAGTAGATCCCCGTTGAGCTTTCCAACTTCAGCTTAAATTGATGAATCACTTCCTCAACAACAAGTAAACAAGACAAGCATACTATATATATTGGTGTTAGATCTATTATAGCATATATAATCAACAATGTATAAGCATTTGAAATCATCCATGGATAAAATATTCATTCAAACATACATTATTGGACAGGAAAAGATATTTCTATTAATATAAAATCAGAGATTACAATGAATACAACCTCTGTCGGCACGTGTGTGAATAGGAGAAACTGAATCCCCCACTTGGGCCTCCACCACCTCAATCCTCCATCTATCGATAGCAAGCTCACAAGCAAAATGCAAGCTTGGGAAGAACACAAAAGTGCTCCAAGGGACAAAGGGATGCAAACTCAAGCACAAGTTCTAGCAACAATGGACTATAGTTTCTTTGCTCTCAATTCTCTTATGCCTTCAATGTATCCAAAGAGTTCCTTATATAGCTTTTCAAAGGGGTAATGAAAGGTCGAATCCGAGCGATCTCAAGGCATATGGAAGGCCATGAGTCAAGTGAGTCAGATCCATGTCAAGGAAAACTCCAAAAGGATTTGGATTTTGTACACATCTCGATGTACGTGGTTTTAGGGGTCAAACTCGCATGTATACGCGATTAGGGGTTTAAAATTCGCGTATATGAATTTTCACATGTTTATAGGGATGGTCTAGGAAACATCAAAGGACAAAAAATGGTCCAAGGGGTCTAAGGAGTCTGCAGAGGGACAGGGGAAGGCCATACAAGTATGAATCACCTGGTGTGGTAAAATCATCTATAACAGATGCCCCCTAATGTGTGAGGTCAGAGGGGTCATACGATGGCCGAAATACATTATAAGTCCATCCCAGAAGTGGAGTGATGAAGGATCCCAAATGGAAGACCAGCCACCCAATCAACATAGTACAATGATACAACTCTGCACATAACTGCAAATACATCTAGCAGTCCTGGATACATAAGAGTACAATAGCCATGGATAGGAATGATACAAAATATCACATAAGTGGTCATCGCCATGTACAATATACATAGATCAGAATCTCCATGATGAAGATATACAAAGGATCATGATATCCATAATGGCTGAAGATATATAATGGATCAAGATCTCCATAATAGCTGGAAATGTCTGACATATATTGGATTCAAGTCACGAGAGCTGAAATCTCATGAACACTGGCACGATTAAGGAGGTAGCATATAAGAGATGCCACCAATCTGGAAGGTATTCTACACAACCCTCTATGAATACATGCCCTACTATGTGAATAGAGGTGTCAAGGTAGAACATAGTAGTCCATCATCTGATTACCGGTCATTGATGTATATAGTTAACATACGCAAGATCACCCACTGATAATGATAATGGGAATCAAGGTACTAAAGTGCAAACTAACAAGTGCGAATAGATGTGTTGAGGTCAAACACTTGAGAGGATCCATCGATCAGGGGACATTGATGTATACCCAAAAACTGTCGATGGCAAGAGAACCTGCCACTGATGACTGCAAGTCTCAAGGCATTCAAAGATGACTCTAAATTCCAATCCCAGAATAAATGATCTGAATTCGATGGGATGAAATCCGTTGGAAGGAGGGCATTAAGGCATCCCCCATCATCCAACATGAGGTACTCAACAAAGCTATATAATGTGGAAGGACTCGATCATAAAGTGCACGAACCAGTAACTGTACCGGGAATGGCCGACATGCAAAGTCAAGATAACTGAGGAATGGTCGACTCAGGTTTCAACTTCCTTCGAACAAGAGCATAACAATGAATGGTGACTGAATAAAGGCAGCATAGACTCGATATACAAAACTGGGACATCTCTGCGACACAGGAGGCATCGACAGAGGCTCCATGGGGACTGGAAGCTTAACCAGTTGGTGGAGATAAAATCAGATAAATGAGTACAGCTCCTAAAGTCAAACTATAAACCCAACCAACAGATGTGATATACAGTGCTATGTTCGAAGGCGACATGACTCGACAGCTTCCAAAAGATAACATCTTTCCTTGTCCGGCTTTTTGGTTTTTTGATTTTTTTGGACTTTTTCAAATATTTGAAAAGCTTGAAAAAGAATAAAACTGCTTTATAGTTACAGACTTGGAGGAGACGAGTGTCATATGGGAAAACAAACTAGTTCCAAGCAATGGAACATACCTATGCTCAATGCAAGGATACATGTGTAGGATAGCGACACTCGGGGGAAAGTCCCCTCCCGGTAAAAACCGGGAATCAAGCTGCAAAGGATATGTAAAATGGCTCTGCATGGCTAGACATGAGACAAGCTCAGGATCTATGGCTGAAACTCAATGTCAGGGAAGCCGGCATAAGGCCCAATAAGGCAGGAAAATCTCATGATAATGCAATTACAACTTGACATAAGGGAGTCCCGAGGGAAATAGGCCAGCAAAAGATCAATAGGAGTATGAGGCTCTTGCGAAATGTCATGGAAATGCTATACAATGGACTCCCACACCCTAAGGGACAAATAGTCGGCATGGGCACCAAATGAAAATAAGGCACTAACTAGGGTACCCATGTAAGGTCAAGCTCTACCCCTCATATCATGCCACTTCTAAAACAACAAGAAGGTTCCGTGACATAATAGAGTGGGTTCGTACCTAAGGTTATAATGAAACGGTCATAAGGTCATGCAAAATGCAAACGGTGATGAAACCTAACCTATATGCTAGTTTAGACATGATACCTGAAATCGGCATGAACGGGTCAATCCAACGACTGAAACGACACTCAAAAAGGTCTCCTACATCATAAATTAGTCCAAAAACGGCCCAAACTATAGGAAAGGGGATAAAAATTTTCAAAAATTTGAAAAATTTCTATAAATAGTAAATAATTCAAAACATTATAAAACATTTGAAACTTTTACCCATTTGAGCTTAGAACTTCAACAGCGAATTCCAGGAGATCCAGCCGGCGGAATCCACTACCGTTTTTTCCAGGTACTTACCCATGCTCTACTCTTTCATTTTGATGCAAATTTTGTCAAATTCCATGGTGTATTTGGGTTTCTAGGCCATTCCAAGATACGCACCATGGCCCACGCGGAAATCGAGGGTTTTTTCGCATATAGGGATAGATATACGTGGAAAATGCCCTCAAAGTCGCGTACATACGCGGCTGTTTAGCAAATAGTCAGGTATGGGTCCGCACTCAATGTTTTTTAAGTATTCTAATGGACAAAATTCAATTTTTTTTTGCAGGATGGTCCTAGAATGGAGAGAACGTGAACATGGTGATGTAGAAGAGGTAGTAAGGGCAGATCTATTGGCTCAACAAGCGTTACGTGCATGTGGGATTTACAAATTATGGTGTCTTGGTGGCTTAAGATCCAAACCAGGACTATTACAGATGTTAGTGGACTACTGGGATCTAGACTCAGAGTCATTCCAGATAGACGGGATGTCCCTCATCATAGAAGTGGAGGACATATACTTTATTACTGGACTTTCCCGACAGGGGGAAGAGGTGAACCTACATTCTCGTGGGCCTGGAGGTGACCTAACTATAGATGAGTACATTGCGGTGTACTGCTATCGGGACACGGAGAAGGTGGGGAGTCAGATCCCAACTAACTCCATATAGGTGCTGGGCCTAAAGGCCATCCTACTGACACTGGGAAGGATATCAGGCTTGGTTTCACTCCACCAGGCCTCACGGCCTCTTATGTTCTATGCAGTGGAGTGCTTGAGACCCACGGTATATGATTGGAGCACTGTGCTACTGGGCAACATGAAACACCAGCTCAGTGAGTGCAAGATGGGAAGAGTGCGAAAATTCGGTTTCAGCAGCATACTGAGCACATTTTTCTTTGAGCGTGTTCCAGGATTGAGCCCTAGAGTTGACGTTCCTCTACACGGGGTTTGAGATCTGGCCCAACGGCGTTGGGCGGATGTGATGCGCAGACTGGGTGGAGGTAGGGTGTCCAACCCCTATCCAGCTGATTTCTTTCCGTGGTGGCGACGATAGATAGTTTCCATCGATGACTACCCCTATACGGGGATAGATTTTCAGAGAGACCCGGACATGTCGCTACCACCAGGATTGGCATACAGTGACATAGGTAACGAATCTCGACCCTCTTTAAAAATTTTGAGTTATTTAATTTTTTTTTGTTTTCTGATTATGTGGAATCAAAAGACATGTTTTTGGGTGACAATACATAGTGACATCTACCATATGGATGCAGATGTGGGACCATGGTAGCCTGAAGGCTTCCCTCGTCATAGATGGAGGGGAAGAGGAGACGATATCATGGGTATGGATGTAGAGCAGATGCTCCAAAGCATTCATACCAACTTCGTGAGACTGATACACAGGGTACCCATGGCGCAAGTTGAGGACTTTCCTGAGGCCATGCAGCGCCAGGTGGTGGGTGTACCACGAGCATGGGTGTGGCTATTTTGACAGCTAGCTAGAGCCGTAGTGACATTCCACAATCACAACCCCCCTCCTCCTCCACAGGCTTAGATACCTGGGAGTGATACATTTTGTACTACCGTGTATTATATTTTGGTGGCTCGAGAGCTCCATTTTTGTATTATGACACTATGTATTACCACATTTTGGATGTTTATAAAAACTTTTATGATGATTGGTTTATTTATTTACATGTGTAAAAATTTATGTTTGTGATGAGCTTATTGTGTATGAAGCAAATGCCAATATAACACGTAGTTAGCATATGAGTCAGCAACTTGATTATTAATTCTTGGAATATGTATGTATGTTATATTGTCAAATTGTCGTTCTAATAATCTCACATGTAAGAATCTTCTTAATAATGTCGGATCTCTAACATGGTACAAACCATTAAGCTATGACACTACTAACTCTGAATCAAGTCTTACCTCAAGAGAGAGCACACCATGTGAAATGGCATCCCATAGAAGCTCAATAACGGCACTATATTCAGCAACATTGTTTGAAGATGGCCATAGACATACACCTCCTGAAGACAATACCTGACCCATAGGAGTATAAATCACCCAAGCAACAGAGGCTGAGTGTTGAGTGTGACGGCTCGCACCATCCGCGAATTCTATGAAGGTGGAAGATTCCATTGACATCTGCCAAAAGAAATGGAAACTAATCACAAACCCGATCACCATAAGAAAAAGACCTACCTATGCAAAACTGTACAATCATATACAATAACCAGCCTTGGCTGAAAATCATGCATAGTACTTTTTGAGATAGAGCCCATTTCTAGGCTCCGCCAAGGCCGTTCCCTCATAATCCACTAACTCATAAGCACCCTTCTCTAACACACATTTAACGATGTAAGGACCATGCCACATGGGTTAAATTTTCCTGCCCCCAAGGGTTCTTTTGGTTGATCCCACAAAAGGACCAAGTCTCCCTCACTAAACCTCCTTGGATGGACAGACTTATCGTACTGAACCTTAACGCGATGCTTATTTACTTCTAGAGCCACCAAGGCATCTCGACGCTGCTCATCAAGTTGCTCAAGGTGGACCAAACGCTCCTCCAATGGTGAAGTGTCTGGTAAGAGTTCTATGGATAGCTTCAAAGAAGGAATCTCGCACTCAACCGGAAATACCGACTCCACTCCATGTACAAGTTGATATGGAGAAAAACCCGTGGCATTCTTAACAATGGTTCTATAAGCCCACAAAGCAGGATATAACATAACGTGCCAATTATTCTTGCTTTCAGCGATGGTTCGTTGGAGAATGGATTTGAGTGATTTGTTCACTACTTCTACCTATCCATTCGCTTGAGGGTAGTAAGAGGAGGAATGATCTTGTTTGTACCCTAAATTTGATGCCAACTCTTCCATCCTACGATTATGAAAGTGCGAGCCATGGTCAGTGACAAGATCTTTCAGAATCCCGAACTGAGTAATAATCTGGTTGAATACGAAGTGCACAGCTGTCTCACCGTCGAATTTAATTGTAGGAATAGCCTCAACCCATTTCGTGAAGTAGTCAACAACCACTATGATATGATGATGCCCCCCAGCTGAAGCTAGGTTGCAATCCATAAAATCAAGCCCCCACTTAGTGAAGGGACCGACGGTGATGATGGGATGTAACGGGGCAGGTTTCAAGCGCATATTACGTGCAAACACCTAGAAAGGATGGTACCTCTTAACCGCATCTACATAATCCTTAAAGATCAACGACCAGAAATAACCCACTCTTAATATTTTTTTGGCTATAGAAAGCCTAGATGAATGACCACCACACGCCCCTCCATGGCAATCATTCAGCACTACCTCAGCCTCTTCATGATTTAAACAATGACATAAAATGGAATCTACCCCACGGTGGTACAAAGTGTTATCCACTATGAGGTAATTCTTATACACGTGACGTAACTGTCGTTGTTCATCCTGTGAGAGATGAGTAGGGACCTTCAATGTTTGTAAATATATAATGATATCCCCATAGCATGGGTCTAAAGTTGAGATTAAGAATATGTGCTCATTGATAAATGTATCTTCACAAACTAACTCATCGGCTTCGCTTGGGAAATCCGATATGAGTTCTGCAAAAATTAACGATTTCTTCGATTTTGCTGAAACAAACTCAAGATTGAATTCTTGCAAGATAATCCATTTATTATATTTCCCCCCAATCATCCTTCGAGTGAGGATGAATTGAAATGGATTGACATGGGCTACAACCAAGGTCTGGTGAAGGAGAATATAATGTCTCAACCGTTGAACCGCATGTACGGTAGCTAAGGCAAGCTTCTCAACATGGGAATAACAGATCTTTGTGTCAATAAGATTCCAGCTCAGATATTATATGACATGCTCTTGGAGCTCCTCATCCTCTTGAACCAAAACCATACCAATCGTCTCCATGGACGCGGCCACATAAAGTAGAAAATCATGGCTATAGTCTGGGGGACTAATCACCGGGGCCAATGCTAGGGCTCGCTTGAGTGCATCAAAGGACTCCTGGGCTCTCTCATCCCAAAAAAAGGTGGTGTCCTTCTTCAAAAGATGCATGAAGCCTCTAGTCAAATTGGCAAAATTGACAACAAATCTCCGTAAGAAGTTTTCCATGCCTTGCATACATTAAAGATGACGAATGTTTTTCGGGGGAGACAACTGAAGTATTGCCTCAACTTTCAAAGGGTCGACTCTTATACCCTCTTTAGAAACAATGAATCCTAATAAGCGACCTGACTTCACACAAAAGATGCACTTGTGAGGATTTAACTTGACCAAATAATGGAGGCACCTTTCGAATACCAATCTCAAATGATAGGAATGATGCATTCTCATACGAGAATGAGCAGCAAGGTCATCCAAAAACACTTCGATAATCGATTTGAGACCATGGAAGATCAAGGTCATAGCTCGCTGAAAAGTAGCTTTGGTGTTCTTAAGGCCAAAAGGAATTTTTCGATATGCAAAGGTTCCCCAAGGACAAATAAATGCCATCTTATGTTGGTCCTCAGGTTTAATTTGTATCTGATTGTATCCGAAAAAACCGTCCATAAAGGAAAAAACCTCGCTACCTACACACTCATCCAAAATCTGATCAATAAATGGTGTGGGGAAATTGTCCTTAGGACAGGCCCGATTCAAATCATGGAAATCAGTACATATGCGAATCGCTCCCTGATTCTTATCAACCAAAACGAGGTTTGAAACCCACTCCATCAAGGGAAAGGGATAGATAAAACTGGCTTTCAACAGTTTCTCTATCTCTGCCTTAATCGCGGGTGCTTTCCTAGGATTCACTGCACGCAAGCGTTGTTGAACAGGCTTAGCGTTGGGATAAGTCTTAATATCGTGTTCAAGAATGCGAGGGTCGATACCTGGCATTTCATCGTAAGACCAAACAAAGATATCATGAAATTCTTTAAAAAACTCGGTGTATTCTTGAATCTCAGCATGGGAACATTCTGCCCCAATATAGACATTCTCTATCCTTCCAGGATCACGAGAGATATTGATAGGAATCATTGGAGATATATTTGCCATGTTCCCATCATCCATTGGACCAAGAGAGCTTAATGGAACCATGGGACTACCAATTCACTCACTAAGAACCTCCCTAAAGTCCTCATGCTCCAAGCGGTCAAGCTCAGTAAGAAAGTAAGATCTATGATGGAGCTCTTCCCATGGTGGCTCAACTCCCGACATGGCCTCAATAATCACTTTGTCTGATGGAAAAAAACTATCAAGGCAGTCATGTGCGTGAGAAGAGTGAACTTCCCATGCAGGCAGCACATACAGGTCCTCCTCCTTCGTCTGTGAAGAGGAAGGAATAGGCTCTGCAACACACTCAAGATTAGCTTGATAAGCTACCATAGTTGCAGGCAACGGCACGTCCGTCATGATGGGATAACTCGAAGTATTCGATGTAGGAAGAATCTAAGGATATTCCATATGACTCATGCGAAGAGACACCGATCTCACTGATGTCGAAGCCTCACCAGAACTAGACCCTATCATAAGGATAGGTGCAGGACAACTAAAGCTTCCCATGAGGGATGGATACATGCCCACACCCACACTCCCAATTTCCGACTGAGAATGCTCTACGATTGGGATTGAAGTTCCCGAAGATGTGGTAACCGAAAGATTCTTGAATGAAGTTTGATCAATCGTAACTATTTTCCCATTAAATGGAAAGCATACAACGCGAAATAGGGAAGAAGCTACGGCTTGCATAATGTACATCCAATTCCTACCCAGCAAGAGATTATAGTCAAGGGGCGCATCAACCACCTCGACCTCTATCACAACGGTCTTCCCTCCCAAATGGACCTTAAGGGAAGGAAGGATCCCGTGCAGCACAAACGATCTCCCATCAAACACAGTTAACATGGTCACAGATTTAGACAACTCAGGGGAACCTAAACCCTTCCAACATGATAAAGACATCACAGAAGCAGCGACACCTTCATCAATCACAGTGCGCTTAACAGTCATGTTAAGACATTCTACGTGAATCAAAAGAGACAGATAGTAAGGCAAGTGAGCTGAAGTCCTGCGGTTTCAAATTTAATCACAGAGGAAGAATTATCATCATTCACACCAAGGGCAGAAAGAAAATCCTTCCTTTGCGAAGGACAACTCTAAATTACTTCTAATGCAGACATCACACAAGGAGTGTGGCCCAAATCCTCGACAACAGAATAGTTCTGGGCGGCTCGGGCATTAGGATTGTGCCCCGAACACTTAAGGACTCCCTTAGGAATGCAAGGTACAGCTTCAGGTTTATCCACAAGTTTTTCAATATGCAAAGGAGTCCCTGGTGGATCAGGTTCCTTACTTGGGTTGGGTTGTGATGAACCATAGTCCTTTGCACGAGTCACAACTTTTGCAGCATGTACCATGTTAATGCAAGCACGACCACTACCCTCCAGCGGATAATGATCACCACCAGACTAATCATGGGTCATTGAGTTCATGTTTTGATTGTGAGGCAAAGGGTTAGTCAGCATAGCTGGGCCCTGTGCTAAGAATCTCGAGGCTTCATCGATACGAGGGAACAAGTAAGTGAGGTGATCTTCCTTACACAACTTGCATGGAAATTTAACTTTACATTTAGCTTACTTGTCCCCCCCAGCATTACAACTGTTCTTGTCATTATTATTAGCATTTTCATTCCTATTCCCACCCTTACGATTGTTCTTACCCTTCTTTTTATTCCTTCCCGGCTGCTGGTTACCCTTCTGGTCCGACTATTGCACCAAAAGCACACTCGCCGTTTGGGTGGGTTGAGACGAAGCCATGGCTTGTCCCGAAGCAGATTGGTTGATTGACAATTGAATAACTTGTTTCGCAACCAAATCCACAGGTTTAGCACTCGTACAACCAACAATTCCATCGGCATGTGGTCCAAGTTTAACTTTGGGGTCGAAACTGGAATGTAGAGCATTGGGAATGATCTCATATAACAAAGCGGATTGAGTATAAATCAAATCCAGTTCCTGCGCCCTAAAAATGGCTTGTTCCTCATTTTGCACTTTGGATGTAGAAACATCCTTCGCTATATAAGGCAATAACAACTTAAGGAACCATTCAAGGAGGAATTCTGGCGGTATAAAGGATTTAATCAACCTCTTCTGTCTACGCCATTCTTGGATGTGGTCCAAGATATGTGTGGCTTTATCCTGCCGAAATGTCGACAAGAGTTTCATACCAATGCCATAACGCATTGGTAGCTGGAAGTGGTTAATAAAAGTCATCGCTAGGTCATCAAACAAAGCGAATGCCCCCCTAGGTAGCTCTATATACCATTTCGTGACAGGCCCTGTAAGGGTGCGTTGAAACAGCCTTAAACGGATCGAGTCTTGGTGTAAGGAGTTTGAAGAGCACCATAGGTGAAAGGTAGTAACATGTTCGCTCGGATCTTCTCCTGGTTTGCCCTCGAATTTGGGTATGTACGAGGGAAGCTTAGTAGGGACAGTCGGCCAAGCCGGGTCATGAGCTACAGGATCATTCGTCAATCTTGACAAGTCAGGAAGATTCAGCATTGTGAGGAAAGGGAGCCTAGGATGAGTAGTTCGATGTACCACTCCCTGATAGTTCTGATTCACATAGGTTTGATTACCATAACCACCATGGCCTTGGCCATAGTGCCCTCCTCCTGTTTGACCCATATAGGGTGGCATGGAAGCACCATAGTGTGGTGTACCTTGACTATTTGGAGCTACAAGGCCATAATTTGGAGAGTAAGTGGGTTGTTGATACCCATACCCATAAGGTGAAGAACCCTATCCATACTGCGTCCCATAATAAGGTCCATAAGTCATCGCATGAGATGTCCCATGAGACACTCCATAAGTAGGAATATACGCTTCGGAAGTAGGAATATACATTCCGGAAGTAGGAATATACACTCCGGAAGTAGTAACATGACCTCTAGAAGTATGAACATGACCTCCCGAAACAACAGGTGGTACTTGAACTTGAGACACAACTGGTCGAGTAAGAGCAGTACGGACATGACTCGTAGCAACGTTCTGGCCCGAAGGACCACGTGAATGAGGTGGAGGGTGAACATTCGAAGAACTAGGGATAAAGGACAAAGGGACCTGTGTAATTATGTATGTGTTGTTCCCTATAGTCACTCGTCTCGGATCTGGTATCCTAATAGGATCACTAACCTTAGGCCTAGTAGGAATATGTGATGTAGCTTCCACCACCGAGATGGAAAGTGCAATGTGACTTGTGCTCCCAAACCTCTCCGCATGGTAAGGAATGAGAGTGCCCACAGGCATAGTGTTAGGCTCAAACTCAGATTCGACATGAAATGCCAAATCATGTGTGGGAAAACCAGACATACCATAACTACCATAACTAGTTCTCGCGGGTTCAAAATGAGTCTCATCATCTTCCAGTATTCCATACCAGCGATGCGTCAATGGGGGATCAACACTAGAGTAAGTAGGTCTATCATGAAAAGTACCTATCTTATAAATCACAGGACCTAACTCAGTCAAATCAAGTGAAGGATCATAGTTAGGAGTAAACTCCCCATCTTCCACTTGAATGGGAGAAGGTGGTTCAGGAATACCTTCAACATGGTCTCCCATCGTGTGTGAATCAATGTGCGAAGTAGTCCGCCTGGACTGTCTATTTCTCTCTCCCAAAGGAGGAGGAGATGTAGAAGGCGGAAGCCCTACTAAACGATGAGAACGGAAAGGAGCCGCACCCGAATCCACAATGACTCAAAAATATAAAAGACTCTCTATCTACGCAAACCCTAGGCAAGCTAACGTGCACAGAGCATACACCAATAAAATCTAAATCCAAACACAACCAATCAAGGGTAGGATAAATGAGCTCCCGAATGAAGTAGGTATGTCTCACCTAGGAGAGGCTTGAGACTCCAATAGACAACAAGCGGAGGTATGTCACCAATTATTGTGGCCCTTAGCTTCAACACGTAAAGAGACTATGTTGTCTGACCCCAACCTAGCCGGGACACCCGTAGAATAACCCCTGTAGAGTACCCCCTCGATATCCTAGGTAAGGCAACTAAGGTCACCTCAATATAATTAATGCTTAGGCGGATAGTCGCAGGCATGATTGACTGTATGGGCAGGGTAGCAAAGCCCGAAACTCTTGAAAGAGCCCCCAGATACGAATACAATCCTGGAAATATCTCCAATTCTACTCAGTTATGACTAGGGGTCATCCCAATCAATAACCGCTCACACTGCCTCGTGCTTAACTCCCTTTTGAGAGGAGGATCCTGAGAAACACTGGTTATACCAAGGAATTTTACACACTCACCTAGACAGACACATACATGTTGTTGTTTAGTGGTCTTGGAGAATTTACTTACAATGAACTATTCCAAGACCCTAAAACCTAGTCTTGTTGGTGAACCCTATCAAATAAAATAGTGTAGTTCATTTTAATTAAGCGTTGATTTTAATAGGCTTTATTACTCAAAAGAGGTATATGGCCGTGCAACTAATGGCGTTATGACACAACATGAAGCAAAATTCACACCTAACAATCAATGCAAATGCATTGTGTCCATGAAAAATAGGGTATGCTACTACGTGAAATGCACAATTCTTTTCGAATGATAAATGCAAGCTTTCCTATATGAAATCTTGACTAATACTCCAAAGCAAATCTAGTGCAAGTACTATGCAAAATGCCAGATGCAATGCATAATGATAAACAAATATTTTTGGATTGAATAAAAATGAGATACTAAATCAAAATAATGGTTCTACAACCCCCAAACTCTGCAAGGACACTCAAGCAAAGTACTAAGGTAAAAGAAATCTAATGCACTAATCCCCAAACAAAAAATCGAAAATGCAATGACAAGAACATTCTTCAAAAAATAATTTTTACCCTAAAAAAACCGTCTCTGGTTAGAAATAGAGGTGTATACAGACTCTGGCAGTATCAAAGGAGACTCAGCAATCATCTAAATTCACCCAGCAACAATCCATCTTCCTCTAGAAGGAAAAACTAAGGGCATACGTGAGTGTTCGCAGTAAAACCGCGTGTGTACACGGAAATAGCAGTGAAACCCGCGTATATACTCGACTGTGAGTTAAAAACTAGCATATAGGAAGAAAGGTGCATAAAAATAAAGGCAAACAGAAAAGATGAGACAAAATTCACACCAATCAGACACTACCAGGAAAACATGCCCCCAGACCCAACACAGAAACAAGAGAAAAAGAGCAATTCAAAGTCATTGAATGCCGATAGAAAACCCCCAAAGAACAACTACTAGGAACTCCCCAACGGAGTCGCCAATTCTGTTATAGAGAGAAATTCCTATGGCTTGGGGTACCACAACAGACAGCTTGAATCCAGAAATCAATCCTTTCCAATATGCAATAGAAACCAAATATCTAACACTAAAGGATCAGACCTCGTACCTTATTCCAGATGGTTGAAGTAGATCCCCGTTGAGATTTCCAACTTCAGCTTGAATTGATGAATCACTTCCTCAACAACAACTAAACAAGACAAGCATACTATATATATTAGTGTTAGATCTATTCTAGCATATATAATCAACAATCATATAAGCATTTGAAATCATTCATGGATAAAAATATTCATTCAAACATACATTATTGGACAGGAAAATATATTTCTATTAATATAAAATCAGAGATTACAATGAATACAACCTCTGTCGGCACGTGTGCGAATAA